>VDFB02374495.1:30559-47309 GCA_007258455.2 Sequoia sempervirens | reverse complement strand
CATGATGTCATTTTTGTTTCTTCGATATTTCTTTTGATCTGGATCTAATGTATAAAAGGTTAATTTTTTGCTTGGTTGACTTGGTATTTGAAATAATTGTGCTAGGTGTTTGAAAGTGTGAGCTAGTACAAAGATGTGTGCACTAAGGTAAAATAGGTCTTTATTAACTCTTGGTTGAACTACATTTGATTTCTACTTATCACAAATGACTTAGGAGCTGACAAACATGGTTGTTGCACATTTCATGTTACACATTTCATCTTGGCTGACAAAGGAGGTTTTTTTGAAGAATTATAAAGAATATAAATATAAGATCAATACTATTGAAAGAAGAACAAAATGTGTGATGAGTTTTAGAAAAGATAATTTGTGAATAAAATAACTACAAAAGTTGTACTTTTTATAATGAAATATGGAAAGGATCAATTCAAGCATGGTAGCTCAGTAGTGATGTTATTACAGAGATAGTGGAGATAGTTGTGATTAAAAAAGAGAGGTATTTGAAGGTATTTTGATGTTATGATGCTTGCAGAGTGATTGTGTACAAGTAAGACTATAATGGATAGTTTAGAAAGGTTAGCAGAAAGTTGAAGCAATCTATTCTTAAGAAAGAAACATCTAAATCAAATAAGTATCTTTGTATAGAGGTTGTAGACCCCTTTTTTGTAATTGTTGTAGCACTTGAGGGAGTTGTAGATTTCTTTGGTTTTAGCCAATAAGTGTTAATGTAAACTATTCTATTTGTGAGGCTAGATTTGGACAGTAGATCTAAGAAGCTAGCTCACGTGGTTTTTCCCTTCTAGGTTTTTTCACATAAATATATTGTTATGGTTGTGTGCTTATGTGTTCTTCTAGACTAAATTCTTATATTTGATTAATTATTGTTTGAAGTAAATAATTTTATTATGTGTTGATTCACCACCCCCTCATTACTTTTGTGTGTTCAAAAATTGGTATTAGAGCTAAGTTCTTTGATACGATTTAATAGATGAGGTATATATTGTGTTGGAACACATTGGAATTGAAGTACTATTTAATGATAAAAATCCTTCCGAAGATGATAAAAATGTGAAACTATTTAATGAAGAAGATTATGAAGTTGATTTTAAAGTAGAATTTATTTTTGCACTAGAAGATATGGATGTAGCAAGGAAATAAAGTGAAGAATATAAGATCAACCTCGAAGAATCAAAAGAAGTAATTATCAATTTGAAAGTTCAAGTTGAAGAAGGTAAGAGGGTTGTAGATTGTGTAAATACTAAACTAAATGCAAATCAAAGTTGGGAAAATGTGTGTTGTCCACCTTGCATAATGTTTTGAATATATGGGAAAAATAGGTTTTGTAGGGACTCGAAACCCTTTACAAAAACATTCTGCTCCAACAAGTAATCAATAGCCTCCTAGAAGCAACCCAACAGCTAAAAAACCAACCACCATAGGTGCCAAACTAAAAAAAGATAAACAACAACCAGCAACACCCACTCGCAAAACAATAGAAAAACAACCGACAAGAGAATAAAACCCAACATAAATAGAAAGAAACAAGAAACTAGTTAAGACCACTCAGAGTTTTGGCCACGTCAATCTGTTGGTTCTTATTGTTTTTCAACCATATCCATCAGTTCCTTTTTCTTAGCATCAAAAGCTTTCTTCCATTCAGCCAAACCTCTGCCAATAGGTACCTTATCATCATCCTTCACAGCCTTCTTACCCTTACCCTTAGCCATTTTCTCTTTCTCCATTATCTCTGAGAAGAGAACTTGATCTTCTCTGAGCTGACCAATTTTCTTAAAGAGAATTTCCAAAGCTTCTACACTATTCTTGACCAAGGTGTGGATCACCTACAAAAAAAATTTAATATCACCATTTATACTAGCAACCTTAGCCTCAAGGCCTTGCAATCTTTCCTTGCACAACGACTTAAAGTCATTGAACAAACCTTCTAGTTCCACCATTCTATCAATGAGGATGTCAGACACAGAGGCCTTCTGAACATTCTGCATATTCACCTTTAAGCCTCTTATCTTGATATTAATTTTATTTTAATTCTTACAAAGTCCATTTGGCCAATTTGAAGGTACCCGTAGCCCCAGCCCTAGCCATATCCAAGAAACCAAACATAGAAGTATCATCTTCATCCAGGTACGAAAAATCCTCTAAAAGAGGATCAGTCTTTAAGGGTGGATTAAAATTTTTATTTTTCTCATCCTCCACATTCAGATCACCAACCTCCTTGTCTAGAGACACCTTAGGCATGTCATGAACTGGAGAATCCTCAACAACCACCATTTTTTTAATAGGAATCTTACCTTCCTCAACCTCTTTGGAGTCCCTAGCCGCAACTATAGAATCCTTTTTCTTCAAATTGGCCAACCTCTTCGACAATCTTCTCGGTTTTTCAACTGAACCAACATTATCCTGGGTCCCAACCTCAAGAGCCCCACCAACAACACCTTTATCAATAGCCACTTCCATAGCCTTAGGAGAGGACCCATCTAACCCTACCTCTCTATCATTACTCCTAGAAATGGCCTACCTCTTAGGAGCCTTGTTACTCTTAGAACTCACCACCTTCCTTTTCTTCGAAGTCAAAGCCACACCCTCAGGGGAGACATCATCCTCATCCTCCTCCTATCTATACCTCGATCTAAATCAATTAGCTTATAGTACTTCTTTTTCCTTTAATGTAGATTGAGGTAAGAGATTGAACATGCTCCATTATAAGCAAAATAAGCCCTTCATGGAGGAAAGGGGCCCTCCTATTCTTCAAATGAGCATACACCAAGAATTCCAATGAAGATAAAAGAAAAAAATGGAAAGGAAATAAACAAACCATGTCTGAAATGATTAAGAAGAGTGAAATGGTGACCAAGAAGAGCCTTAAATCTCCCTTCTAGGGTCACGTACCTCATCACCACCTCTGCAACCCTAGCCCAAATATTCTTGAGAGAGGTTCTAACATAACCCCAACTCTCCAACTTGACCAAATTCTTCTGCTCCTCATCCTTAAAAAATTGGGTCATCGCCTCCTCATTGCTCTTTTTGTATTTGAAAAACTTCCTTCTCCACGATCCATCCCACATTAGCGGTGGCAGGTCGTCACTTTACCTCCGTCCTTGCCATCACAAACTTGCGATTATTCCGAGAAAGATAAAAACTTGGTTGGGCATTAGGAACCTTATGCAATCTCTCTCTCTCCAAAATTGGGTGAAATTGCCACGATGAAAGTGTTTCTACGAGCTTCTTTTTTATGCAGATATCTCCTGAGTCTAGCTCAACTCAGCATCTATCTCCATCCCACGTTGCTTAACCCAACACACACATAACCATGGAAAAATATATACCCAAAAGAAAAATATGCCATAAGACACCCACAGAAGAAGTGTGTGCAGGATATTTGAGAAGTACCAGAATTACCATAAAATTAGCATTGCCTTATCTGATGCCATCAATTCTTAATATGTTTCTACCATTTTTGGGAATAATCAATCCCTCCTCCCACAGGTGAAATTCACTAAGGTTGACAACCATATTGGAAAAATAATCAACAAGAGAGTTTCCTTCCCGATAAATGTGAGACGTGGGTCTCATCACAAGATTATGTACCAAATAATTTTATGATATTCATAGAATCCCCTTCCAACCAAACTTTGGAGAGCCACTTACTAATTTCTTTTAAAACTCATGAGCTTGACCTCTCGGTCTTGATAGATGATTGAGTCACATTGCACCTGGGGGAGTCTAGCGTACATCACATGGGTCCTAACTGCTGGGGCCACTTGCATGTTATAATAACATTAGATTAAATATTTAATGTTAGGATTCATGGAATAATAATATTTAATATTAGAATACTACCAATATTAAATGAGGGGTTAATTTTTTTATAAGCTCATGGTATTAGTCACATGGTTTATGTAAATACCACTTGGTGGTTTTTTGTAAGCTTGTTTCTATCAAAGAAAACACATGGGTAGTTGCTTAAGGTTGGTAGGTTTTCTTGGCTATTTGGCTAAGGGGTTGAGAGTATCTCTTGTTATCATTTGTGAGGGTTGAAGCATGGCATGGGATATGTGGTTACATGATTATTCACATAGAGTGCTTGTAGAGGGATTGATGTTTCAAAGGTGTTCATGGAGAGCTCTAAAGATGTATTATAATTTTTATTGTTGAATTCATTAAATGAATAATGGATGCTTTGTAGGCTAGGATTTTCCCTCTTCGGGATTTTCTCAAGGTATATCTTGTGTCATCTTTTTATGGTATGTTGTCTATTTTTTTGCATATGGATTATGAATACTTGTTTGCATAGATTTCTCTATTTGGGTTATGTGGAAATTATCTTGGGTGGATGCATATTTCATTTCATTTTGTATTAGAGCCATGGTTGTGGTTTACATAACCCTTGTTGGAGAAGATTTAGCACATAGTTAAATCTAGGGCTTGCATGGAAAGAATGAAGACATTGCAAGACATGAGAGTTTTTTACATATGTTTTTTTACAATTTTTGGGTTTTCGAGTTGCAGATTTGTGGTTATTTTTGTAGATATCTAAGGTTTATAAATATTTGATGGAAAAATTGTTTTTAATGGATGTTCATAATGATGGTTTTATAGGGGAAATGTTGCAGATGACCCCTTGGTACAAAACTGACCTCACCATTAGATCCATGAGGCCCGAGAGTTGAATATTAACATTAAATTTGGACTATTTTAGCCATTGTGAGAAAGAAAATACCCTCCTTATCCCTATCATATGGCCATATGGCCATCTATTTTGTTATATAGAGAAAAAAATTAAAAAATAATAATATTTCCTATAATTTAAAAATTTAAAAACTCTGTTGATTTTTATTAAAAAGCAAAATTAAAAAAAAATTATATATAATATTAGGAGGGAGTCCACAAAACCTCATCCCTACTATCATAGTCATGGCCAACAGGTGCATGACCTGTTATTTCGTAGACTGGTAGTCATTCCTTGCTAGTGTCAGTTGTTAGGGGGCTATTGGCTCTAGCAAGCAGTCTCACTGAGTAGGCCCAACCAACCCTCATTGAGGTAAAACAAAATATCAATTGCCAAAAAAATATAAATTTAAAATGCCACCCCCAAAATTAAAGTCCACATAAAATTTTGAATGAAAATAAATTTAACCACTTTTAATTTCTTGTTTGGTCTAGGTAGCACCGCCCAGGTGGAGCCGCCACCACTGACAAGCCTTCGAGGGGCCACCCTAGCACATCTTATTAGCCAAATTATGCAACTTATTTCCAAGGGGCATAGCTTTTTCTCGGGGTGTCTATTTATTGACTTCTTATACTTGTTGGAAAGGTGGTTCCATGCTCTACACTATGGTATAAGTTGTTTTTCCATATTTTGTTGTTTTATATTATTTTTCTTGTTGGAAGTTATATTTTATTTTCAAGGTTGGAGAGGTCATAACTTGTGCATATAGAGTCATATTTTGTACTTCTTATAGTCGATAGAAATCTTGTTTAGAGAACTTCATAGTGGATTAGGTTTGGAGATGATTTGGCATGGTTTATTTGTTGTTATTCCATTTGAGTTGTTTATGGTTTCTTGTTGATTTTGTTACTTTAGTGAGCTTATGTCTATTTCAGATCTTGGTGATTTGATGTTGGATTCATTATATACTCACATGTACATCTATGATTACTCTCATTCAACATGGTTATTAGTATATTATTGGATTTGTATGTTGCATTATTGCATCTACAAGTTGTGTAGTGTTGTAGGCAATATATACTTATAGTTTGCATATATAACTTGGATATGGTTTGTCTATGCCCATAGATGTTGTAGTGTTGTTACATATTCAGTTTGGTGTCTTGGTTTAGTCACTTGTTTTCTAGTTTGGTTGTCATGTTGGGGAGGAGAGATGGTATTACTAGGTACAATAATGATGTGAGACCTATGTAGTTGACTATGTGATGTAGACATGTGTGACATAGTTGGATTGTATTGTGGGTACATTTGGTGTTGATCATGGTGTCATGGATGTTCCTTGTGCTTTAGGGACTTTTGCATGATATGACTATTTATGTAGGTGCATTGTTGGTGGTGTTTGGATTGGTTCTAGTTTGGTTTGTGGCGATGTATCTTCTTAGGTTGAGGATCATAGTTTTGGTTGATCTTCATTGAGGAGGTTGTTATCACAATGTCATAGATAGCTTGGTTACATGATTTAGTGGGAGTTTGTGATAGTGATGGCTTGGTAGTGTATCTTCTTAACATGAGGATCATGGCTTTGGTTGATCTTCATTGAGGAGGCTGTTATCACAATGTCATGGATAGCTTGGTTACATGATTTAGTTGGAGCTTGCGATAGTGAAGGTTTGGTGGTGTTGTGTCTTCTTGGTTTGGAGATCATGGTTTGTAATCTCCCCTTTGGGAGCTTAGTGTTGAGTTCTTTGATTGCATTGGGGCATGGATAATCTCCATTTAGAGGATGATTATCATGTTTCCATGGAGATCCTAGTATCACAGTTCAATGGGAGCTTGTGGCATTGATGTGGATTCATGATTTGATAGTGGATGATCTTCTACAGTGTTGGTACCATGGATGGAATCTTGGATCATGTTTCTATGTAATGAGGGTTCTTTGACATCTTGGGTTTCATTGACAAGAGATGGTTATCTTCATGTGATTTGGATATGTTGGCATCTTGGTTTTCCATGGATAACTTAGTCTTTCATTGAGATGTCATAATTTGTCTTTTGACATGTGATCCTTGTTTTTATAGGATGGTTATTTTATTAAGTCATGATTTACTCTTGATTGTGCATTAGAGTGTTGGTATGATATAGGTGCATGATATGTTCATTAGAGCACATGATCTTCTTTTGAGGAGATGTGAGATCATGATGTCATGGTTTATTTGTTGATTCAATTGTTGGTACTTTGACTTTGTTCTTGGTTGGTTGTCTTAGTATTGGGTGCATTGATCATTTTCTTGAGAGCTTCATGATGATGCTTTTTTGTGTTTGGATTTTCACATGGATTGGTCAGTTATAGGCACTCATGGATACTTTGAGGCATAGGTGAGGCTATGAGATTTATTGTGATTAGAGACATGTGTTGAGATAGTTTCTCATTGATGATATTTTAGCTATAGGTCTAAGGAGACTACACCTTGGTTGGATGTGAGTTCAACATGGACCTATGAGTAGATTATTTTTATATGATTCATGATGAATTGGATATCTTGGAGAAGCATTCTCATTCCCCACTCTTGCTCTACTTGGCAGATTATCACTTGAGAGGTATTACCCATTATTTCTTTCAGGTGCATTATGTTTATGCTTTGTCTTCTCATGCATACGAATCTTGAGCTATGGATATTTAGTTTTAGAGGGTTCATTTGAGGAGTGTCAGCATACTTATCTCCTTATGCATTATGAGTACATTGATTGATGTCGAGTTTAGGAGATGTTAATGGGCTTATTCCCTTTGTTTGGGAATGTATTGGGTTTGATGTTCCTTTGGTTTGAGATACATACATCTTGGTTATGGTTAGATTTGGATAGTGCTATTATCTTTGGATTTTTATGGACGAGATCATACTGATCATGTCACCTTATAATTTAGAGGTGTGTGTAGAAGGACATGCTATAGGTTTTGATTTGCACATTCTCTCTTTGGTCTTGTTCCACTTCCTAGATGTTTGTATTCACATGGAATTGGTATTGAGATCTTTGTGTGGAGCTATGATGATTGCTCAACTTGTGGTCATGTGTTGTCACATTGTTTTTGGGTGATGACATGGAGATTCCTTTATCTCTTTCCTTTGTTAGGTGTAGAGAACATGGGAGAGCTATGGAGACTTTTGGTGAGAGATTTATTTCAACATATTGGTTTGCAGGATTTTTATCTTTGCGGATGTTCCTTGGTATTGCATGATGTTGGTTACACTTCTATGTGTTTCTATTAGTGAATCTTGGATGCCTTGATCATTTTCAGATTTTACATTACTGTGCAGTGGGAGTTCCTAGTTGTGTAAGTTCATTATATGATCTAATAGGTTTGGCACTTGAAGATTGTGATTTCATGTTATGGGTTGTATATGTTGATGGAATGAGGTTCACTTATGATTTCTACACCTTTGAGGTATGGATAGTTGGATGTGTCAATATTTATTGTGGGTGTTATTTTGAGCTATGGTGATTATGTCTTGACAGCTATTGATACATACTAGTTACCTTTGGATTGAGTTCTTGTGTATTGGGATATTGGTTGTAGGAAAGACTTATGCTTCTTTGTGATAGATAGTGTGGCATCTCTTTGGATGGTTTCTTATCTTTGTACGTAGGCATAATGGAGGATGAGAGCATTCATCCTTGAGGTGGTGGTCACCTTGATTATTGTTCTAGGTATCTTGATGGAGAACATGGAGCACTTTGATTCCTTGATGGTATATGTAGCTACAGGTATTGTTCCCTTGTTCATGTTTGAGTTTACTTGTTTACCCCTTATGCAATGTATACAAGTGGGAGAATGTTAGTAAAATGTGTGTTGTCCACCTTGCATAATATTATAATGTAATATTTATTTATTATATGTGGTGCACCTAGGGAATCTAGGGATTTGTGCATCACATGAGTCTAGCATTCTTGGAGCCATTTTATGTGTTTTATGTAACATTGGCTTAAATATTTAATGCAGGGTTTCACATGAGAATAATATTTAATATTGGGAAAACTTAGGTACCAATATTAAATGAGGGGTCACTAGTTTTCTAAGCTCATGGTATTAGTCACATGTTTTTATATGTAAATACCACTTGGTAGTTTTGTGTGAGCTTGTTTCTATAAAAGCAAGCACATGGGTAGTTGTATAAGGCTGGAAGGTTGACTTGGCTATTTGGATAAGGGGTTGAGAGTATCTCTTGTTAGCACTTGTGAGGGTTGAAGCATGACATTGGATGTGTGGTTACATGCTTTTTCACATGGAGCACTTGTAGAGGGATTGCTGTTTCAAAGGTGCTCATGGAGAGCTTTGAACATGTATTGTAATGTTTATTGTTGAACAATACATGAGTGATGGATGCTTTTGGAGGTTGGATTTTTCCCTCTTGAGGTATTTCCTAGGGTATATCTTGTATCGTCTTTGATGGTATGTTGTATATTCTTTTGCATATAGATTTTGAATACTTGTTTGCATAGATTTCTCTATTTGGTTTATATGGAAATTATCTTGGGTGGATGCATATTACCTTTCAATCAGTCAAATGCTCCAAACTTGAAGAAGAAATTATCTCTCTTTGGAAAGAATTTTAGAAAGGAAAGGATCAAATAGAAAAAGGTATAAAACTTTAAAAAGACCAACATGCTTGATGAGATAATTAGTAGTCAAAGACCTCTAAAAATAAGGGTAGCATTGGATTTGAAAAAGGTTAAAACTCAAAAAAGATGTACTTGATGGCATGTTTGAAATGAAAAAGAAAGAGGCCTATGCTAAAGACTCTAAGAAGACTAAAGATCTGATAAGTAGGATTTGAATGATGACTTCATAAAAGTTAGTGGTATAAATAAGTTCTTCAAGAGATATCCTTCTAGATAGGTTGATATTCTTCTCTCAATCCTTTTATGGTTACTATTATTCATGCAATAAGTTTGGAGATAAGGCTAGATTGATTATATAACTAAGGAAAGAAGAAATGATTACATGCTCAAGAACTCATTTGTGTCTCCAAGACAAGATTCTATGATCTCTCGTTCCTTTTGTGGTTACTACTATGCATGCAATAAGTTTGATCATAGGTCTATTTATTACAGGACTAAAGTAAGGAGAAATGGTTTGGCTCCATAATATAATGTTGTTTGATAAAAGTGTAATAAATTTGGGAATAAAGAAATATTCTACAAGAGTGGTTATGTTAAACCACATGTTCAACACAGGAAGATAGAGGAAACTTTGCTTCAACAAAACAAGGAAGTGACAAATATATGGAGAAAGAAATTAGAAAAAAATAATGGGAAGAGGGAAGAATTTGTGATTCTATCTAGTGCAAAAGACTTTATAGTTGATTAAGAGAAGGAATAATGTCATGGGGAGCTAACCATTGCATATCTATTTCCCTTTGAATAATTGTGGCTTATATAAATAGAAGTTAGGTCCACACAAATGTTTTGGCATAAAATTCAAGAGGATGGTAATATAGTAAGAAATTTTTAATCCACTAAATATCTAGAGTAAAAACATGATATGTGGAGGATTGCATAATGAATTTGGATCTTTGTGGAGCTACAAAGCACTTTGGAAGTAGTTTACCTAATAGGGAAAGGTGAAATAATTGTGAAAATTTAGGGAAAATGTAATTTAATTATGTTTCACTTGCATGATCTAATCTCATTTGAAATCAAATCATTTGCATCGAGAACTGAGAAGAGAAGAAGGCATTCAAAAGACCTAGCAAGTTTGATAGGAAACAAGTTGAAGGTGAAACCCTAGCGACTAAAAAGAAAGGTATTTTTCAAAAACACTATTTCTTAAAAGCCTAGTTTTGGAGTTTAAAGAAGATTGAGATGGTGACTCTTCATTTAGTGGATATTACTAAGAAACCAAGGCCGAAATATAAGAAATTTCCTTTTAAGGCATGGATATATACAAGGATGAGTGTTCTCCTTCATTTCAATAGATTTTTTATGCACAAAAGATGTCAAGATATACATCAATGCCACACTAAATGAGATCAATCATGTGAAGTTTGCCTAGATGATGATGAAAACTGCAAACCAAAACATGCAAATATGGGAGGTAAATGACTAGATATCTGGAAGGATTACTTTGACTTCTATGATGAACATGAATGGGTGAGGTATGTTTTGAGCAAAAGTCATGATGAGTTTATGTATCTTGATATGCCCTATAGAATCACTAGGGAAGAAATTAGGGTTGTTACTAGTTTGAGTTCAACTAGACTAGTTTCAGTGATTAAGGATATAAAAAATGATAGGGTTACAAAACTGACTAGGGAAAATTTTGACAAAGGGACCCTAAGTGTGAATGACATAACTGATCCAGGGGTCCATTATGTAGCAATCAACATTTCCTATAAGGTTTATTTCATAAATAGAGAGGGATCCTCCATTGGTACCATAATTCACACTGCTTATTAGATGGTAAAGGAAGGAAAAGACTTTGGCCTATGTGAGGCCATAAGAGAGTAGCTGATGGAAAATCTGAAGAGAACAAAGGAAACAAGCTACGACTTCAGATATGGTACCCTTATCATTTTCCTTACATTTTACTTCCTCAATGAATTGCCTTTTTTTAAGGGTAAGGTCTGGAAACAACACATTTTTGTTGCTAAACAAATTAGAAACCATATGAGAGGTTTTGTTGATAATAAGATCTGTAGCACAATGTACTAGGGCTTTTTCAAAACCCTAAAAATTGACATGCAAGCCAAAGAAAGCATCCTCTTTGGAATTGTACTAAAATACAAAGGACAAATAAATTTTTTGGTAGATAAAGATTATACTTACATGGAACCTATAGAGCCAAGGAAAGCTTGGATTCCAATATTGCCTTATGTGATCTCCATACAAGAGATAAAAAATTATATGTTGATATTATTCTCAACAAACACAAGGATACAATAACAAAAAGATTTGGAATTTATGATTAAATAATGGATGATATGCATAAAAGAAGTAGGAAGGAGAATCTTAACAAACATAGCGATGAATTGCATAATAAATAGGGTATTCCACCAAAATTTGCATTAGAAACCCTTGCGAAGGCTCCCCAACCTAGTCCTATTAATCCACTAGTTGCTCAAGGACCTATAAGGAAGTAGTAGGTCCACATATGTAGCTACACATGCTCTACAAGCCTCTAGATCTACACAAACTACTACTAGAAGAAGAGCTACATCTAAAAGCTTGGTGCAAATGAAAACTACATAGAAGAAGCATGCATGGCCTAAATGGCTTGCCAAAAGGAAGAAAGTTCAAATAGTGGAGATTAAAGTGAAAGGAGAAGAAGGAGACGAAGGCACCTCTAAACTAAAGAAGAAATAAAATAAAACTAAGAAAACTTCTTTGGTGGCACCTCCACATGAGCGTCTCTAATTAGAGGCATTCTTCAATGAGATTGGGCATCATGGTATGTTGAAGGAAACAACAAAACTTCATCTAGATATGCCTCCTACTAATCAAAAGAATATTGAGAAGGAAATTGTGATGTCCATTGTCAAATATAATGTGCCTCTAAGTAATATTATTGAAAAGGTTCTAGAGAGTCTTTCTCAGAATTTGAGGCAAAAGAGAGAAAAATCCATATAAATGGATGAAGAGTTGAGACAACAAGTTCTTGGAAAAGATATATCTTTTGTTTCTCAAGAAGAGAAAGATAAAATATCTTAAATACAAGCTCAAGAGCTAAGGAAAATTCATAGGGACGTAGATGTCCTTATGAGCATGGAGAAGGAGGACAAAGATATGATATAGAAGGAAACTAAATAAGTAACAAATTAAATTATTGAAGAAGTGAAAGGAGTTGAGAATGTGGAGAAACCACATATGCCTCCACCCCACATTACAGTATCTCCTCCTCATAAAATTGATCAAAAAAATCCATAAGAGAAGCAAGAGTAACAAATAAATAGTCCAGTACAAGGGAGAATTCTGAGAAAGGATAGGAAACATCTTCCTCATCCTCTCCTATTGTTTCAATCAAGGAGTTTTAGCATAAAAAATATAGATTCAACTAGCGGTTCCTCCAAAATTATTACAACTTCGAGTTCTTAATGGACAAGTTAACTTGTCCAACATATCTCCTCTTCACAAGTTACAACTAGGAGACATACTTCAATTCGCCACAAGGCAAGTGATTCTTCAACAACAAGTTGAGGGTGTTGAATTATTGGAAGAAGAAATAAAGATAATTTAGGATGAATTACCTGAGGTAAAAAGAGATCCATCTCTACCTCCCACAAAAAATATGAAGAGATTATATTGGAGTCTTTCAAAGATCACTCATCTTGTCTGGAGAAGCCGCTAAACCAAAAAGTGTTTGAACAAGTGAATAAAAAAAGAATGGCTAATGCCTCCAAGAGATGTACAAAGGCACATAATAAATTGCAAGAGAATATGAAAAGCATTAAAAAATGCTTAGAGGATGCTAAAGTGTTGTATCAATTTTGTTTGAAATGGCTAGCAACTACAAAGAACATAAAGGATCAAATTGACTCTATTGAGTCACAAATAACTCATGTGGTGAATGTATATGATCCAGTGACGGACAAAGATGGTGCTACAAGGGTACAAATAGAAAGTTTACACTCCCATTTGAAGCAACTTCTAGACCAAAGAGAGCAAATCAAAGGAGAAGTTGGTCATCAGCTAAGGGGAGGGGAATTGTTATCATGCAATAAACAATCCATAGGCCATATTTAATATCATCAAACTAAATTTATTTATTTATTAGCAACAATTCACTATTCAAATATTTTGTTTCATCGATCAAAAACTTGGTACTCTTCTTCAAATCGACCTCCTGTCTCCTTTTCTCAATCTCCTTGTATTCTCCTTTGGATGCAGAAATTCATTCTTCCATTTCTTTCCCCTATTTGTTGACCGAACACCCGCAAACATTGAATGGTCACCTCCAAAATGAATCAATGCCCCCTACAGTAGTCTCATACACTGGAAAATGTAATCAATCCTTGATTCTTCAAAATGTAACCGCAACAAGATTTAAATCTCACACATTTTTTTGGAGGATACTCGACCTTTGAAACATCAAATAAGGTCACTACATTGCTAGCTGCTAGTTGTGGTCTTTTATTTCAGTCAAATTTTACAATTCTGGAATTAATTGATAAACTCCTTTCGTCGCCCCACTCTTGTTGTTGTGTCTCTTCATTTCTAGAATGCAAACACCAAATGAGTTGTCGCCTTTTTACAAAGGGAGATTAAAATGAGTTTTTAAATGAAATTCAAATATGGGCGGACTCGTATGGAGTCAACATGTCCTTCCACCTTCAATTAAAATCTGAAAGGATTCATAGGAATATAGATTTATTCCAATATCACCAGATAACCAAATGAAAATAATATCAAATCCATCAAATGCTTTGCTAGCAATCTCATAATTTTTTTAAACACTTTGACAAACATACGACAAAATATAAATGGTCACCAACATCCATCATGGCACACTAACAAAAACACAACCGAAACAACACAAATGAAGAGAAAACCAACACTAAATTAATCAATTTTTTTTTTAGCGTTGCAGGATTGCATATACGTTCGGGTGCTCCTACATCAGACCTCCAAGATTATAAGAAAGAATCTATCACTCAACTTTTTTTACACATATCTTAGTGACAAGCTCACATGAAGTACCAATCACTTCTCTTTAGGTTGGAATTCACTGGATATTATGGAAATCTAACTAGTATAGAAGCATTAGAAGGCTTGACTTACATTGAGTTCCTTGTTTTTCTGAAACACATCAACCCATTTTTAGATGTTATTCTAAGAACAGTTTATTTTGTATGTTATTCTTCTTGTCTTGATTCTCTACTTTCCCCTCCTTGATTTTATATTGAAGTATATTTTTTGTGGACTAAAATTAGGTATCCATGTAAAGTGGTTATGATATCATACTGATTTTTCAAAAGTGTTGCAATTCTATTGGATAAATAATACTATGTTTTAATGTACTTTGTTCAATAATACATAACACTATTTTATAGGACATGTATATCTCTTATATTATAGAAGAGTTCCTATAACCACTCTATTACATAGACAAGTTTTTATAACAACTCATGATGTGAACACATACTCATACAATTAATAATATTATACTATTTTATACACATGACATTCTAGTTTTCTCACTAAAAAACCATAAAATATCTTACTAACAAACCTAATAATGTAATATTTCAAATAGAAAATGAAGAAGTGAGAGGATTACCACCAATTGAAGTCCGGCTCAATTCAAGCGAAATATTTATGATTCTACGTAAAAATGACATAGATCAAAGACGAAACTCTCGAAATGGCATAGTTGTTTTTGTTCAAATTGACGACGGAATCCATTCAAAAATTCATCATTGGGGGTGAAGCATTTATTTTTAAATTTCCATTGATTTTTTTTAGGACTACGGTGAATCGGGTAAAGCACGCACTCCCGCAAACCGGCAGCGCTTCCTCGTAAACTTTTTAACGGCGGACCGGCGGGCGCAACCGGCGCGACACCTCCCAAGCAATTGTTCTCCTGGACGGGAGACTGGTGAACTTCGGTGGACCAAGAGTCAGTAAATCCACCAGTTACTTAGTCAACCCAGCTAGGGTCTCCTCACCAAACTCATTGATCATTTCAATAGGAAATCATGAATTTATTTTCTCAAACAAAAGTATGAAGCCTTCAAAAAAATGGTTAAAAGTAAAATGGCTAATATATCAAGGTACTTTGGTCAAATAGATTTAGTGAACACAAATCAAATAAGATATATTTTTTTTAGATATCATAGAATTAAGAGACATTTTACTACAACATACACACTAAAAAAAATAGCATCACAAAGAGGAAGAATAGAATAACTATAGATATGGCTAGGAGCATGTTGAAAACCAAACACTTACCTAATGAATATTTCAAGTAGAAGTAGTAGCATGTGTAGTGTATAGTCCAAACATATATCCTTCAATGAGTATCAGAGAATGGATTTCATAAAAATATTAGAATAGTGCACCTTTGGTGGGATGTGTGGAACTAGGCTTGCTGGCATGTCTCTTCTTTGGCAGAGTTCTTTGCTTGGTGGGGAAGGCCCCTATTAAGACCTATTCTCTTCAAGTCACTTGGGCTCTCGGACTGACTTTTATTATTTGGCATATTTGGATGGAGAGGAATCACATGATTTTTCAAGATGTGAAGTTGTTTGTCCAACATCTATGGTGGAGGATTCTTCATTCTTTGGGAGAAACTATTGTGGCTAAATATGACTTGGCTGAGGGTATGGATCCTAGTGAGGTTTCCTTTTGTACTTGTCTCAATCTTCCTCTTCAAAGGGGGGCTACTCAGAGTGCTAGTCAGATAATGAGAAATAGATGTCGTCATCCCCTTTAGACGATAAATAGGGAGGGGAATTGTTGTCCTCCTCCTCAGGGTGTGTTGAAAATCAACATAGATGGTTCTTCTCGTGAAATTTGGGCCATGCTGGTATTGGAGGTGTTTGGTGGACTAGTTCTGGAACTATTGAGTTTATCTTTTCTATTTATAAGGGTTGGTATACTAACAATGTGATGGAGGCTCTTTCCATTTTATGTGTTGTGGAGCGTGGTTGTGCTCTTGGGTGGACATGGATCATTTGTGAATCTGATTCTTAGGTGGTATTGACTTTGCTGAAGAGGCGACAGTTAGAGGATGTTAGTTGGCATTTGGCTATTATTATAAAATATATTCTTAGTCCGTGTTCTTCCTTGGATTCTATTTCTTTCTGTCATATTCCACGTGAATGGAACGAGGTTGTGGATTGTTTGGCTAAATGGGCTTATGATCATTTGCAAGATTGGAATATTGTGGAAAGGGGTCAATTACCCCTAGATTTGTCACAACAGTTGGAACAATTAGTGGAGATTGATAAGGTTATGTAATGCCCATGCTTTGTATTGATCTTTTTTGGTTTGAATAAATTTTTACCCCTCTTTTATTTAAAAATAGTGTATCTCATTTATAAATTTTTAGACATGATATATATATAGGTT
>VDFB02374495.1:0-28782 GCA_007258455.2 Sequoia sempervirens | reverse complement strand
GGAGGATCCAACACCAATATTTTATGATAACAAATAACCAATTGCATTGCCAAAGAATCATGTTTTCCATATGAAGAGCAAGCATATTGATACCATGCACCATTTCATAAGAAAGTTAGTAAACAATGAAAAAAATCTACTTGAAGTTTTGTTAATTTGAAGACCATTTGATAATTATATTCACAAAGATATTGACAAAAGACAATTTAGAGCACCAACGACAAAAATTGAACATATAAAATGCTGAAGCAGTTAGTGATAAAAATGAAAAAGAATTATTGAAACAAAATATTAATTTCTCTCACAACCAAAAATAAAAAACAATAAATTATTTAATAATCTTTAAAACGAATTTTTTTAGAAATATTTATTAATTTATTTGTTAGAAATATATTCTGAGTTTTTCAATTTGAATGTCATTTGCATATTAAAGTTCTAAAAAAAGTCTGTAATTTCTAAGACGTCTATATATTGAGACAATGTGTAACTGAATATAAGAATTTTCAGTATATGACAAAAGCATTTATTTATCAACACAGCTTTCAAAGCAAACAGTCCGTAACCTTAGTTTGATCCAAAGGATGCTTACTATTGAGGAATGGCGAATGATCTCGAAGACTCTGGACTCCAAAACGTGAAAACGTTCACCTTTGATGCAATCTGGGCTTTTAATTATATATGGGGCCCTTCAGCTCTCTGGCCATCATCGGTGGGAAAGCTACAGACGCCATGATTATGATTTACTCATGGACTGTACTATCTGGTTGTTGTAATTTGGGTTTAATTTATATGAGTTTTAATACAATACTAATAAATAATTATTACTACTCTTCATGCATGCTCCTTCCAAGAAATTAACTACAAAACCTGCGCAATGCACCTGGCATCAGCAAAGACAGCCCCCCAAAACTAATTCCAGTACACATCCAAATCTAATACCACCAGATTATAAAGAGCATTGTATGCCTTGACATCTCCCTGGATAGGCTTTAACCCAAATTATAATCTCTAACACTAAAACAATATAAATGCTCAGTGATGCCAATCCTTTGCCTGTGAAACCGAAAGAACCAGAAGGAGGACCGCATTGGAAACGAAGCACAGACACAGTCTAAGCTCATTGATTTCTCTGGGCTCTATTCTCAAAATCCATAAAAGGGCCCTAATTAAACTTCAAACTTCCAACCAATAAAAACTGTATACTTAATCTTTCACATATATTAATGGTTCTGAGATTACATCTTCATCAAAGAAATAATTAAACTCAAACAAAATAGTGGAAGACCACTCCTAAGGCTAGATTTCTGCTTCTCTTCATAATCTTGATTATGGTGTACCAAACCAGATGTACAATCTAAAAAAATTTCATGAGATAACTTATGATTGAATGTAATTTCATGAGATAACTGAATGATTGAATGCTTAATGGTATCTATGTCAAATGATTTGCATGCATTGAAAAACAAAAAAAAAAAAATCATAAGTCAAGTCTTATGGAAGGTATTGTATCTTTGATTGTATGTTTATGATACTAGATTAACCTCATTAGAGATTAATTCTTGATGAGTGGAAGGCTCCAACATAATAAGGAATGTTCTGGGCGACTTTTATGGAATCGATACTTCTCAATCCTCGACTCTCAGCAGAAGATGTTTGAAACTAAGGCTCATGCTCTGATATCAGGTAGTTAAATGATTTTGTGGATTTGATATAAAACCCTTCAATGACATCAAAAACATAATATGATCTCAAAATTAAAATAAAGCATTTATTATAAATAAATACAACTACTACATTGACTGCACAATTAGATAATGATGGTTGTATTTGTTATGTTTATTTGTATTGGTCAGAGTTTATTCTGTTATTTTAAGAATAAATTTGTAAATTATTTTGGAAAGGTTTTATATTAAATTTAGATTGTTTTTGTAATTTAATATAGGATTATGAGTTTAAGGTAAGAGTTCTTTGGTGTAAAGATAAAGATTCAGGAATATTCATTCCACCAAAATTGATCAAAAGATCTCGTCCTTTAAATTTATTAATTTGTATAATAATTTTTTCAACCACAATTATCAGAATTAAATGTGTTTGACCTTTAATTCACTCTCGAGGATACTAAGGAAACTTCATAAAAGAGGGATGCCAGCCTTATACATTTAAAATCACGAAAATCAACAAATCTCTACTTAAAACGGATCTGTTCATTCATCGCATGCTTTAAAATGGGGAGGGATTTTTTTTTTTTTGTGGCCAACACCGGTTACCTCCATCTGAAACCTAGAAATAAATTCCAAATTACCTTTTAGATTAACTTTCATTTCCTTTGAAGCGCTTCAAGTTGAAAAAGCTAATAGTCTAACAAGCGAGCTCCTGCATTTGTCTGACTTTCCTCTTTTAATCTGGATAAAACGACAGTGGAATTGGATGGGAGTCTTCTTAGATACTTATATATTCTTTTCAGTTATGGCCAGTTTAAAAAAAGGGGTATCAGTCAGGAAGGATAGTTTTCTCAATGATTCCATGGGTGGGACTGTTGGTAGTCTTCAGAGTTCTCTGTTGTATTATAACTTCAACCTGTCTTGAGATTGCTGATCTTTTGTTTTTCCTATAGCAGTCTTTTGTTTTTCCTACATATCGAGTTGTTCTTTATCTTTTTTAGAATTCATATCATGTATTGTTGGTTGTTTTCAACATTTGGACTGTCTGTTTCTTACTCTTATATCTTTGTTGTTTGTTGGTCTTCATTAGTATATTAAGATTTGTTAGTGTGAATAATTAATCTATTCATTGTATTTAAGTGTATCTAGGTTGATAACAGAATGTGCAATCTTATAGACCTCTACAGGTTACCAACTTATTTGGTTAACCTCATGCACACACCTTTTGAAGTTTGAAGACTTTCCATTTCGTCTCAAAGGTCACTCAATACTTGGCACACAAGGTTGATGACTTGGTCATTGAGGTTGTTGGTTTGCATACTCCAAGTGTTCCTAAGGTTGACACCTATAGGAAACTTGTCTACTCATTTGTGTCACTTCATGGGGCACTTGTTAATTCACCTCATAGATTGATTGTCTCATCCTTACTTATATAAGCAAGACTTTGTACTCATTCTAATTTAGATCACCTAAATATAATAACTCATATTGTTCATTGTGCTTGTCATTTCATCTCCTAGATCTTCCTAATTTCTAATAAGATTCATTTTTATTTGAAAGGAAAAATCAATTTCCTAATTCATGTATCCTATAAAGTAAAAACTGGAAGCAGGAATGAGTTCGCATATTTAATATAAAGTAGGATCTAGTATGCAGGTGTATGTGTGTCAATTGAGATGTGGCCTACCTACCTTCTTGCATGATCCACTGTAAACTTTAAGGGTTTGGAATGATTGAAATAATAAAAGAAGAATTTCAAAACATCTATGACTAGAAAAATGAAACAAAAATGGCATGTTCTGCAAGGCAATGTTATTTATAAGTGCAATTTTGTTGTAATACAGATCCAACTAGACTTCATGTAAGACAATAATATCGAAGACAATTTATAATGTAAAAAAATAACCTAAGATGATTAAATTCTTCTTCTCGGTAGGTTCCATTTGCCTTTGGCAATCAGCATCTCTCTTCTTTCCTTCAAAAAGACAGTATGGATTTGGGCACTACTATGACTATGAGCAAATACACATGTAGTATCTGTTTAAGTTTTCCAAACAAATTTAAGTTATAAATACATTAATCTTCAAAGCAAGGTAACACTATTAAGAGAACACAAAACACATTTAATGCCATTATATGCACACTTACCATTCTTATACAGAGAATTTGCTTGAAGAGGAATACTGCCACACTTAAGAGCAGCCCATGGGGTTGATCTCTTTCTTCCAAACTACTGCTTTTTTTCCTCAGCACCCTACTTGCCTTGCATTCAACATCATACCTCACAAAACTAAAAATAACAGGAAACATACCATTTTCTTAAGAACTTATCCATGATAATACAAAGAAACAGTTTCCTTTAGATCATATCCATGAAATTAAAGAGAACTTATTATAAAATTCCCACAACACAAACCCAAATAGACATACGCATTACAGGCACTTACACTGGATCCATTGAAGGCCTTGAAGAAATAGAACTAATACAGACTCCATTCTTACTGACCATTAAGCTGGGAGCTTGAAATATATTGCATCTCTGTAACCTGCTTCGATCAGTAGCACATATTTGGGTTTTGGTCCAAGTGATTTGGTTTCCATTATCAATATATCTCGCCCAGGAAACAAAGAGAATAGCATAAAGCACTGTGCTGCTGGCCATCAAGAGCAATATGTAGAACAAAAGTTAGAACACTACGTGAAGAAGGCAAACACTTGCCTATATTCTATGTAAACTTATTTTTTAATAAATCTTGGGGCCTATATTCTATGTAAACTTATTTTTTAATAAATCTTGGGGTTGTATGCATGCATGTGAACCTCAAAACGTCTTAATAATAATAACCTCTTTGTCATGTTGTGTTATTTCTAAATTGGAATTCACTGCACTACTCACAAATATGTCAAATCCATTAATGAGCTGCTGTCAGATTGGATTTCATTTTACAAGGAAAACCCTCAATGCCAGCTCACATGTCTGCTGACTTGATTGTCTCAAAATTCTTTGAAAATTCTCTCGGACCTTTATGTAGTTTTCCTCTAGAAGTTACTTAGAAACGAAATAGCAATGTATGTAATCATTTGAGATAGTAGAAAAACCAAATTTCAATGATCTCTTATAGATAATTACGTACATTTTACTCTCGCCTAGTTGTATTTGAATTTTTATTAATCAAAGATAGACATATAAATATGTGCATGTCTTTAGTGGTTTCTACTGTTAAGGAAAAGTATTATTGTTGGACCAAAGAATATGGCAATTAATATTTTTTAATAGGTTGTCAATTATGAAATGGAATGTATGAGTGTGATTGATAGAGAACAATTTGAGTTTTTCTTAGATTAAGGTTTATTATAGTAATAAATTGATCTTAATATCTTTATAAAATTTATTAGATTTCAAAATTCAAAATTCAATTTTATTTTAATCTTATAAGGACTTTTACATGTTCTAATAAAAGTATGAGAAATTGATATTATGGCTTCATTAAATTTGTTTCTTCTAGTAACAATTTGGTTAAGTTTTACTATAGTTTTATAGAATTTTAGACCCCTTACGTAAGGGAATTAAGAATTAGTATCAATTAAGAGCCTTGCCGGAATGAAATTATTTTCCTTTTTTTTTAATCAATTGTATGTCTTAGGAAACTTCAAAGAAATTGGCTTTAGGATCTCCAAAGTATTCCAAAGTCTTGAGATTCATGGACAGGACATCTAACATGATCTTGTTTGTCCAATCTCTTAGCTTCTTGAATTTCTCAAAATTTTCAAATTTATCCCCTACAAAGATAATCTACTTCCATAGACTTGAGAATAATATACTTGGCCATTGAATTTGAAAATTCACAAAGCATTGCTCTTCAAGAACCCCATGGATGTGAAGCTACCTTAAGGGTGACTTAATATAGATTTAATTTATAGGTGTTCAAGGGTCATTACTTTCAAGTCATAACTACTATAGTGCATACATGTGTTGTGATTTGAGTGATCCATCCCACTTGGATTTCTCCAGATGGTCAAGGAGAGTTTTTACCATACCTTTTTCTCTAGTGGACATGAGAATTATATAGAATCTAGTCTTTCTAATTTTTGTTCTAAACATTACAAGGTTGAACCTTCTAGTGAACTTGTTCTCATTTTCAATGGACACATGCCAACCAAGAAATAACTCTAATGAATAAGTGAAAAGGATTTACTTTAGTAAATTGATATATAAGATTTACTCCAAGGTATAACTTAGACTTAAATAAATGGAAAATAAGACTTATATTTGAAGTGATACATAAATTAATTAACTTTCCACAAAGAGAATTTAAGACTTATTGTAGAAAATAAAAAAATAGCCCTCTCAACTAAACCTAGATGATTCATTAAGTATAAATCAAAGTCCATGAGCAATGTGATGAACTAGTTTAGACTTAAGTCTATAATTTCAAGAAATTCCTCCTTAGTTTTCATTAACAAATATTATACATTTGAAATAAAATATGAATTAATATCTAAGGTGCTAGGAAAAGGGTGTTGTGGTGTACACTTTGCACAAGAAAGAATTAGTTGAATTAAGTAAAATACATTACTTTTAGTTGTGCATCTTTGGAGATGTGTTTAGCCAAAATCTAACATTTATTGGTCCACTTGTAAAGTTATATTGGACATTGGTTAAATATTTTATGTGTGGTATACATATGATAAATATTTAATTTTTGGGTTCAATGGTTTTGTACTCTCATTGTATTGAGATACATAATTTAGACAATACCACTTAGTTTTTTTTTTTTTTGATCTATAAAAGGAAGAACATGTTTGGTTATTGATATTGGCTATTATTTGTATTGAGTTGTCCTATAGATTATATATATGAACCATGTCATAGGATGTATGGCTATATGACTATCCATTATGCTTGGACACATGGAGGATGGAATGGAGGATCTTTATTTTTTACAAGAATTAATGGAGAATATATAAGTGTATTGTAACTATAATGTTTTTTATGTTTAATAATACATTGAGCATGGATGGCTTTGAGGGTTGGGATTTTACCTCATGAGGGTTATCCTAGGTTATGTCTTATGTGATTTGATGGAATTTTTGTCTATTATTTTGTTTTCTATATTTTGAATACTTGTTTGCATATTTTTCTCTCTTGGGTTATGTAGGAATGGTTTATATTGTTGTAAATTTCCTTTCATAAAGAATATTTTATACTTTTGGAAAGGTACACTATATTAAAGGCTTAAGAACTTGGCTTCCTAATACCTTCCATTCTTCACGGAATTCAAAACATAGAATTATAGTTCTTAGTACCCTACAATTATTTATATGTACTAGAACATTTATCCTCATTATAAGCTATATACACTTCAACACAACTATATCCACTAGGATATTATAAAATAGCAATGAAACAACTACTTGGTTACATTATTTATGCTAGTTAAGGACATATATGCTATAGGATGAAAAGAGTGAAGTTAAAAAATGGAAACAAAACCAAATTATAACCAAAATAAGAATTATACCACTATCTTTGATTAAGAAAACTAAGTGTTCAAATTTGAGTTGAAAACATACAACCAATACAAACCTAGTGTGCATGTTTGTTTGGATGTGCTCATAATGTGTTGATGCTGGATTGATCTTAGAGTTTTTAATGTGGTAGAACAAACCTACTTGGATTCTCTTCTATTGAAAATGATTTGTGAAGGTGTTGATTTATAGAATTATTTAGGTAACATGAATGGTTTAAATTTGTTTGGAATAGATGTCTAGAATTAGAAGAGAGAATTTTTTTAATTTTATTTTGAGAGGGTGGAGACAATTAAATATAGGTGGTTCATGGATGGAGCATTGATATTAAATGGTTTGAATGGGTGGTTGAGATTGAGAGTAAATTTTTTTATTAAAGGTAGTTGGAGATGAATGGATAGGATTTATCTCATTAATTTCATGGCTAGGATTGAGTGTTGATTTTATTTTATATTGATGTGTTTGATGACATGTTAACTTATAGATTTATAAAAAATTTAAAGTGGTAGCTAGGTCTTTACATATGGCTCATGATTGGTTATTTACAAGTTTTTGGACATTAAAGGGAACATCCCAATTGGTCATAGAAGAGTCACATGAACATTAGGTCATTCATCCCATGCTATGTATCCTAGTTTAAATGTTAATTTATATGTGCTAACTTAAATAGGTTTAAGGATCCCTTGTTCATGTATCACAAGGCCTTACCTAGATATTTAATGTATTTAAGCATTTTGATGGTGTAAGAGAGGGGGACCAACCACGTCGAGGCTCTAGGTCATAGAGAGTCGAGAGCAGAGGAATGCCCTATCTTACCTCACTCTAAAAGATGCCTTGGGGTAAGGATCAAGAATAATGAGCACTATAACATACTTCTACCACTCTACAAATCCTAGACTTAAGATTGGGCTAGGCGAGCTATTTTCTAGAGTCACTATTGTCTCAGACAACTCTCTATTCGAGGATGGCAGTGCGGTTTTGGGATGACAACATGACATGTTGACATCCATACGATCAGAAAATAGAAAACACAGTAGAAACTACCAAAAAAACCTACTAACGGCCTAGCTAGTTAATCTAGATGGTAAAAATAGAATAATAAAGTATAGGAAATAGATCTACTAAAATTATAAAGCATGTAAATACGAACTAAGGTGAAGAAGATGATCTCATAGAAGTGCTAGTTCGCTAGCTAGCTCCATGCAAACATTCACCTACACACACACAAGAAGGAGAAAATTATTGGGGTTGTATAGGGGCTTGCCTTAGTTAGACCCTCGTTTTGGTGTTTCCACCTCCACAGATAGCCAAAAATAAATAAAGTAGAATATATGATAAAGGAAAGAAAAGAGAGCAATACACACTACAAAATAATGCAATGCTACTCAACCAAATCATAAAGGAGAGGAGTGAAATGTTACCACCTCCACCCAAAATATCACTAGCCAATGGAGGAGATATGGACTTGGAAAACTCACCATAGTCACAACTATGATGAAGGGAGGTTTCGCAAGACTTCAATCCCATGCTTTTATGGCTTGCTTCACACTTGCAATGTGGAGTTGATGGAATGTTGTTGCAATGGAGTGTTGAAATTATGTTGCTTGAGAGTGAAGTGAATGCTCAAGAGAATTGCTAGAGAATGCAAGAGAATGGTTAGAAGATGAAATGAAGTGAGAATGAATGAATTTGATGGAAGAATGTGGAAGAATCTGCCATTTCTGGGTCCGTTGGTCGAAGAGGGACATTACAATTCAGCTCCAATTGGGTGTGTAACACCTCTAACAACTTCAAACATAGGAATCCATTAGGGACAACAGCGCATCGCGTGCATGTCCCCGACAAATATTCTCTCACCAACACAAAGGGAAAATGCCAAGTGGATAGAAGGAAGTTGGGTGATGTGGAATTTTTCCTTCGGATTTGATTTTCTAAGGTGAGGGTGTGTGAAAGGGGAATTTACATAGGGGGTGCAAATTTTCTCCTATACATTTTTCCCCCACTTTAGCAAGCACTCAGAGTGCTGATGAGTGCTTCGGTAAAGTAGATCAAAGAGTTAGTAGGGTTAGAAATTTATACCTGTACCATCGAGGAAACAGACCAAGATCTGGTGAGATCGAAAGTGCAAGATAGGTAAAGGACTCCACAGGTACTCTCCCTGAGGAGTTTCAGACAAAAGACTCCATAGCTCCGCAGAACTATGAAGCTACACAAAGTACATTGAAGACCCTTGAACCAATGATGGAAAATCATGTTGGATGAAAGTGTCTCATAGGCCCATAGACCTGCAAGGAAGCAACACCCAAGATCTCTTGCATGAAGGAAGTCTCGAGAAGTAAGTGTCTTATAGGTCCGTAGACCTGCAAGAAGGAAACCCTCAAGATCTCTCACATTGAGGAAGCCCAAAGGTGTAAGCGCCTTATAGGCCTGCAGACCTACAAGGAGGCATTCCCCAAGTTCTCTCACATGATGTAAACCAAAAGAAGGAGACTCTGTAGAATTGGATTAGAAAACAGCTTTATAGGCACACCTACAAAGCGACATGTTTAATCGTAGAAAAAACATGTCCGAAAACAAAGCGGCCACATAGGAAATCAAGCGAACAGTCATGCAAAACGTCAACAAATTAGAATATTTTCAAAGGGGTCCCTCGGGAACCTGACATGAAGAGGGGCCCATTCAAGGGATGCATTATTTGGAAGTGCAAAAGAGACATTTTTTCTCAAATCGATTCATCACAAAGGAATCCTTTCAAAAGATGTTCACTTCATCAAGGAATTCTAAAGGAAGAAAATGCCCCCTTGCAAGGGGAAGGTCAAAGTTGCTCCCACCTTAGAGGAAAGTTCTCAAGTTCTTTCTTTGTGAACCCATGATGAAGGAAACACATTCTGTTAGGGGTCCAAGTCAAGAATGTGATTCCTGAAATAGTTAGCGAATATTCTCGAGAAATGATTCTTTGGCAATGAATGCATTTTCTAAAAATTGAAGTGTCATAGAAATGGCATTGTCACACATGTGAGGGACAACTCAAGCAAAGAAGAGAGAAAGATAAGAAAAGAGCGAAAGAGAAGTAATCACAAACAAAGGACACAAGGGGATCTAGTTTCATGGGGTCAAATACACTCATGCTTATATAAATAATAGGTAACCATGATGCTAGGTGAAAGATCATCAATCCCCACCAGATTAGGAAGAATGCATGGAAAACAAAGTAAAAATAAAAAATTAGGTCAACATGGAAGGGAAGCATAAATGCCCCCAACACTTTGCATCATCCCCAATTTGTCAAAAATCAAACACAAACATGGAAGAATGATGATAAAAATAGAAGTAGGTTCATGACACAAAATCACTCCTATATCCAAGCACCAACAAGGGTGACAAGGGTCATCCAGGAACACATAGCACAATCATGAGGGAACACATCACAACACACATACATCTAATCTAAAGATAAAGAAGAGGCCTCCCCCTAACACTCATCGACCAAGAGGTCATCTACTTCCCAATCTAGATTGAATTATAAGGGGAAGGAGGACAAGCTTGCAATGGTGGAATATTAAGGGGAGGAGCTTCCAACCGTCCCACAATAAGGGATAAGGAATAAGGCCTTGCAAGGTCTTCTTTACTAGGCTCTTGTGGAGCGATGGTTAGCAACTTTGTGAAGATCGTTGACAAGGCCAAGACCTCATTCAGAGAGTTTAACATGAACTTTACTAGAGTTCCATGTCATACCTCAATGGACAGGGAGGATTGCACCCAAGATTCACCACTTAGCTCACTAAGTGACTTAGGAGTGGTAATAAACTCAGGAGGATTCGAGACTTGTTTCATCATTAGGATGGAGCAAGCTAGCATGGGACCACCTTTTGGAGAAGGTGGGCTCCTCTTACGCCCTCCATTGCTATAAGGGCCAACCTCTACCTTCGGCTTCATTGAGGGATGTGAACTCCCCATAGACAAGGTAAGAGGCATGGAGGAGTAGGAGGAGAAACTGCAATGGAAACCACTGAGGTATTTGGCATGTCCATGGGTTTTGGGAATAGAAGGATGTCTAGGAGGGACATCAACAAGGGTGGCTCAACTGAAGGAGCGATGAACACCTACACCTTTTTGGGGTTAGACACACTCACAACAAGAGCCATAAGCAAGAACAAACTAGATTGAATGGAAGTAGAAGGGAGGAGAGAGGACGACACAATAGGAGGTCCTGAAGCAGGGGAAGTCATCTCCTCTTCCTTCTTCTGCAAAGTGGTCTTCGCAGCCACAAGAGCCTTTCACTGGTGCTTGCATTCACACGCAAGGCAATTTTTGTGACTCTTCAAGGTAGAGGCCAGGAGCTATGAAGGGATGGAAGACTCCTACTCATCCATAGGGGTGTCCATCATAGTCATTTTTGGTAGAGGGACAAACTCTTGAATGGGAGCACGAGGAGTAGATTGAGGAACAACAGGGGAAGTTGGCTCTAGTGCCTCAGCAGTGAGCCTTTTCCCATTTGCTACTTTGGGAGAAAAAGTGGTAGGAGGCTGTAGAGGCTGAGACATAGAGGATTCCCCATGGGGACCCTTTCTTCTACCATATTGAATGGGCCTAGGCTTCATGGGTAGAATAGGAAGCCCAAACGCGGGACGATTAGGATTTTTCCAAGAGTGCACCATAGGATTCTCTCACAACCATGGAAAAAAATATGATGGCACCACAACAAGATGAGAGGATGTGTCAAGTTGAATAGAGGAAGAGGAGGAAGAGGGATCTCGAGAGCACTTTGCTTCCTCGCTTCTACGTGCCTTGGCGGCATCACTATCAGCTTTCAAACAAGCCCTATACAAAACATCATAAGGTGAAAGAGGGTATCTCACTTTAGGTGTTAAGATCCCTTTCTTGTGCTTTTGATATGTTTGGTACAAGAGGTCCTTCCTAGGCAAAAGGGATCCAATTGGTGTAGTCCAAAAGTGGTCTAAGGAGTAGCTACCACGCTCAATTGGTGATCTATAACTAGTGTCATGGATCACACCCATGGAACCCTCATGAATGAATTTTAGACACTTGTGCTCAATCGAGGGAACTGCATTCATAACTACCAGCCAAGGGATACCCAACTTCACTCTAAAGAGTTTGGACCCCAAGATTATATCAAACAATAGGTTTACTTATTTAGGTCTGACAAGGACTGACAAAATGATACTACCAAGAGGAGGTACGGAAAGTATGTTATGCATATGAATGGTGCTTATAGTTGCATCATACCCATCTTTATGCAAAAAATTAATTAACATGATCTCCTCGATTATGATATTCACCTGAGACGTTGGGTCAACAAGAACACTTGCTACAGTATTTTTGTTGATTCACATAGGGATATAGAGAGGAGATAGTTCTCTATTGAAACCTATTGGCAGGTCCTGCAAGGTGAAGGTTATACTTGGACTACTACTTGCAAGTTGCACAGAGGGGATAGGTTAATGCAAAAAAGAGGTCATCACACACACTAAATGACCCTCTCCAAAATCCCCCCAAAAGGTTTATGGTCAGTTGGGTCAATAACGCAACACCTACGAAACCTTCCAACTATGCCTACTAGGGGTCGTAAGTTGGGTTGTAAGGTGAAGGACTCACAACACTCCTAGAACATGAGGAAATGAGCTTTCAGTATTGCAAGATGAAACCAAAATGGTTCACATAAGGTTCACCAAAAATGTAAGAGAGGGGGACCAACCACATCAAGGCTCCAAGTCACGGAGAGCCAAGAGTGGAAGGCTGCCCTAACTTACCTCACTCTAAAAGATTCCTTGGGGTAAGGATCGAGAATGATGAGCACTATAATGTACTTCTACCACTCTATAGATCTTGGACTTAAGTTTGGGCTCGGCAAGTTGGTTTTTAGAGTTTGTACTGTGTCTTAGATAACTCTTTGCCTGAGGATGGCAACACAATTCTGGGACAACAACATAGCACGCTGGCATCTCTCTAGTGCACTAGCATCCATACGATCAAAAAACACAACAAAAACTACCGAAAAACCTACTAATGGCCTAGCTAGTTAATCTAGATGTTAAAAATAGAATAAGAAAGTATAGGAAATAGATACTAAAATGATAAAGAAATTAAATAAGAACTAAGGTGACAAAGATGATCTCATATAAGTGCTAGTTCACTAGCTAGCTCCATGCAAACGTTTACCTACACACACACAAGAAGGGGAAAATTTTTGGGGCTGTATAGGGGCATTCCTTAGTCAGACCCACATTTTGGTGTTTCCACCTCTACAGATAGCCAAAAATAAATGAAGTAGAATATGAAATAAAGGAAAGAAAAGAGAGCAATACACACTACAAAACAATACAATGCTACTCAACCAAATCACAAAGGAGAGGAGTGAAATGTTACCACTTCCACCCAAAAGCTCACTAGCCAATGGAGGAGATATGGACTTGGAAAAGTCACCACAGCTACAACTATGATGAAGGGAGGTCTCACAAGACTCCAAGCCCACACTTCTATGGCTTGCTTCACACTTGCAATGTGGAGTTGATGGAGTGCTTAAATGTTGCTTGAGAGTGAAGTGAATGCTCAAGAGAACTGCTAGAGAATGCAAGAGAATGGTTAGAATATGAAATGAAGTGAGAATGAATGAATTTGAAGGAAGAATGAGGAAGAATCTACCATTTTTGGGTTGGTTGGTCAAAGAGGGACATTACAATTTGGCCCCAATCAGGTGTGTAACGCCTCTGCCAACTTCAGATGGAAGAATCCATTAGGCATGACAGTGCACAGTGTAGATGTCTACACACCACATACACATCCTCAGAAAATATTCTCTCACCATCACAAAGGACAGATGCCAAGTGGACAGAAGGTAGTTGGATGATGTGGAGTTTTTACTTTAGATTTGATTTTCTAAGGTGAGGGTGTGTGAAAGTGGAATTTGTGTAGGGGGTGTAAATTCACTCCTATACAGATGGAAATATGACATTTATTATTATAAAAACATGATGAAAATTATTTTTCAAGGTAAATCTAGAAACTATTATCCCTCCTAGGGTGATTATATACTAGAAGATCATTATGCATAAAAGATATGTAACCATATTGTATCTTGCTAGACTTTGTGATATATGGTTTTTTGGTCAACCATAAGATCATGGGGACAAGGGAAACGTACCTAGATGAAAGTCCTATTGGAGCTCATATTCCTAAAACACTATGTTAATGATCTTAATTTTATCCTTGAGAGGTGGATTATAAGATGAGAATGGAAGAGAATTAGGGTCAGAGTAAAATGTGAGTTGTTTGACTTCAGGGTATGTGCAGGATCATCATGGAAAAATAAGGCCCTTAAGTGGCAAAAAAAAAAGAAAAATTAGAGTTAGGCAACTTGACGTAAAAATTTGAATAAGTTATCTATATTATTTCAAAAATATGTAAGAATAGAATTTGTAGAAAATTGAATGTAGTTTCTAAACTACTAGTTTTATTTAAAAAGAAAAAAAAATCTATTTGGTGAAAATTTAAATTTTCAATGCAAGAATACTTAAATTTCAAGGAAAAATAAGAAGTAGTTGTTTATTGACCACCTAACCACAATAAAAGATAATACTTTTTTTATACTATTTTAGATATAAGTTGAGGAATCATGTTTAGGATGTGATGCATATTTTTTTGTAATTTTTTTCTAAGTAAATAATTAATTATGAATTTTTAACTTTTAAAAAATATAAAAAAATTACAATGTCCACCATAACTTGGTCAAAATTTCAAGAAATTCATTTTTTTTAATTCTATAGTATGTGAAGCATAGAATGTGACACATGTTTTGGATTCAAAAAATGTGATACTGTTTGAAAGCTATAGATGTTTTTCAATCAGCCTATCAATCAGGACTTTAGTTGTAATTTAAATAAAAAATGAATAATAATTATTTATTAAATTCAAAATAAAGCATAATTTATATTGGTGGAAATTTGAGAATATCCTTTAAAAACCCTTTTCATTTCTGTTGGGACTATATAAATCTGATGTTTTCACATGTTGGTTTTACTCATAAACTTCCAGATTTGGTCCTACCATATGCATATTTCACCCATATTTTTCCATATAGCCCCTTTGAATCCATTGAGTCATGCAATTTTTACATTCTGGTTCCTATCAACGTGAGAATACCATTGTCTCCCTGACCCATTGTGCGTTTTCTGCTAACATGAATCTGTGTTTCCTTTCGGCAAGACTCATTTGATGTCACAACAATCAAAATTTTCTTGCAGGCACCGTTCGGCAGGAGTTCTTCATGGTCTTGGCGACAGAGGTTGGTTCGCATTTCAGCAGGAGTCTGGTCATCGATATAATGTTTCACCGAGTGCTTTGTGTCTCAGGGACCGGCTCAAATAAGCATATCGACAAAGGCTATGGGTTATCGGCAAAGGGTCATGGCGAATATCATTTGTCTTACTGACCGGAGGTGGGAGGATCTTATCAGCAAGAGTTGAAGGTCTTCGATGAAGTATCACAGTGAAGTGAGTTTGTCTCATAGATGAAGCAAAAGTTTTCTTCCAAATGACTTTCGGTGAGAGATATAGTTACCGGGATAAGGTCATGGAGAAGTACACATGTCTCACCGATGGAACATAAGGGTTCTTTCAGATGGCCTTCGGAGTGAGATATGTTTTTTCTTGGTGAACAAAAGGCTAGCTCAGGGTGAATTTCGGTGAAACAAGACAACTCTACATGAGGTTTCCATGACATCAACATGTCTCGCCGATACACAAAACTAACTTTCGAAGGAATGTCTTGGAGAGTGACCTTCGGTCTCGCCGATAGCACGATGAGGACTCTGTCGGTGAGAAAACCAAAGTGTCTTGGCAAAGGTGAATAGAACAAAACATGACTACTCGGTGTGACCTATTCGTTTCGGTGTGTGATCTTGGTGACGTGCCCAGGGTCTCGCCGAATGGAATGCAGAGGTGATCTTGTCGATGAGAGAGGACTTTTGTCACAGCGACTGTAATGTTTCGTGTAGGCTTTCGGTATAACTTAACGAGCTCTGTGGGACTTCTCCCCGATCATGTGGTCTTGGAAACTTGGAAAAAGATAAAGGACTTTCGACTTGAAATAATGAAATCTCTATGACATCTCCCCGACGATTGACAGTCACGACAAAACAAAAAGAGCGGGGGAAGCGATTAATGAGTGAATTGCCTTCGGCATAGCTGCGGGGCTATCTCACTAATTGTCTCACTGATGAATAACAAAAATTCAAATGCTACGGCTGACATGTAGATGTTTAATAACTGTTGCAAGCAGACATGATTGGAGCCCAAATTCTATGGAAGGCCGACTTAGTCTTTCAATTTGATATGTTTTTCTCATACTGGTGTATAAATAGGCATTTTGTAATTGTAAAAGAGCATCAGCTATCAGTTATTCAATATACAGTAGGAAAATTATATGGATATAGTACAATAGATCTATCAGATTAGAGATTATGTTGCATGTTTTCAAACTAAGAAAAATAAGCCCCCCATGGAGGATAGGGGCCCTCCTATTCTTCAGATGAGCATACACCAAGGATTCCAACGAATATAAAAGAAAAAAGGGAAAGGAAATAAACAAGCCATTCCTGAAATGATTAATAAGAGTGAAATGGTGACCAAGAAGAGCCTTAAATCTTCCTTCCAGTGTCATGTACTACATCATCACCTCTGCAACCCTAGCCCAGATCTTCTTGAGAGAGGTTCTATCATAACACTAGCTCTACACCTTGATCAAATTCTTTCGCTTGTCATCATTAAAAAACTAGGTCATTGCCTCCTCATTGCTCTTTTTGTCTTTGAAAAACTTCCTTCTCACAGTCGGCATCCCTGTAATGGTGGTAATAAGGTCTTCATTCACTTACACCTCCAGCCCTTTCATCACAAGCTTGTGATTATGCCAGAAAGAGACAAACTTGGTTGGGGCATTAGGGTCATGCCCATGCAATCTCTCCAAAACTGGAGTGAAATTTCCATGATGAAGAATGTTCCAGAGCTTATTTTTTATCCAAATATCACCACAGGAGTTTGGCTCAACTAGACATCTATCTCCGCCCATGGTAGCCCAAACAGAACACACAAAACCCCGGAAAAAGATACCAAGAAGAAAGCAAAATAACCATAAGACACCCACAAAGTGTGCCAGATGGGGAGAAGTACAAGGCCATAAAAACTGCATCACCTTATCTGACACCATCAATTCTTAATATGTTTCTAGAATTCTAAGGAATGATCGATCCCTCCTCCCATGAGCAAAATTCACTAAGGCTGATAGCCAAATTAGCAAAATAATCAGCAAGAGAGTTTCCTTCCCGATAAACATGAGAGACATGGGTCTCATCACAAGATTGTAACATAATTACCATATCCTTTATTAACTAATCCATGTTCTAACTCGAGGGATGTGTACCTGACAAGTAATTTATAATATTCATAAAATCACCATCGAACCAAAATTTGGAGAAACCCTTACTAATTGCATGTCTAAAACTCATGAACGCAGCCTCTGCCTCTGCACGATGATTAGTTTGTGTGCACCTAGGGAATCTAGCAACGCATACATCACATGGGTCTAGCATTCTTTGGGCCACTTTATGTGTTATATGTAACATTATATTAAATATTTAATGTGGGGTTTCACATGGGAATAATATTTAATATTGGGAAAACTTACTACCAATATTAAATGAGGGGTTAATTTTTTTATAAGCTCATGGTATTAGTCACATGGTTTATGTAAATACCACTTGGTGGTTTTTTGTAAGCTTGTTTCTATCAAAGAAAACACATGGGTAGTTGCTTAAGGTTGGTAGGTTTTCTTGGCTATTTGGCTAAGGGGTTGAGAGTATCTCTTGTTATCATTTGTGAGGGTTGAAGCATGGCATGGGATATGTGGTTACATGATTATTCACATAGAGTGCTTGTAGAGGGATTGATGTTTCAAAGGTGTTCATGGAGAGCTCTAAAGATGTATTATAATTTTTATTGTTGAATTCATTAAATGAATAATGGATGCTTTGTAGGCTAGGATTTTCCCTCTTCGGGATTTTCTCAAGGTATATCTTGTGTCATCTTTTTATGGTATGTTGTCTATTTTTTTGCATATGGATTATGAATACTTGTTTGCATAGATTTCTCTATTTGGGTTATGTGGAAATTATCTTGGGTGGATGCATATTTCATTTCATTTTGTATTAGAGCCATGGTTGTGGTTTACATAACCCTTGTTGGAGAAGATTTAGCACATAGTTAAATCTAGGGCTTGCATGGAAAGAATGAAGACATTGCAAGACATGAGAGTTTTTTACATATGTTTTTTTACAATTTTTGGGTTTTCGAGTTGCAGATTTGTGGTTATTTTTGTAGATATCTAAGGTTTATAAATATTTGATGGAAAAATTGTTTTTAATGGATGTTCATAATGATGGTTTTATAGGGGAAATGTTGCAGATGACCCCTTGGTACAAAACTGACCTCACCATTAGATCCATGAGGCCCGAGAGTTGAATATTAACATTAAATTTGGACTATTTTAGCCATTGTGAGAAAGAAAATACCCTCCTTATCCCTATCATATGGCCATATGGCCATCTATTTTGTTATATAGAGAAAAAAATTAAAAAATAATAATATTTCCTATAATTTAAAAATTTAAAAACTCTGTTGATTTTTATTAAAAAGCAAAATTAAAAAAAAATTATATATAATATTAGGAGGGAGTCCACAAAACCTCATCCCTACTATCATAGTCATGGCCAACAGGTGCATGACCTGTTATTTCGTAGACTGGTAGTCATTCCTTGCTAGTGTCAGTTGTTAGGGGGCTATTGGCTCTAGCAAGCAGTCTCACTGAGTAGGCCCAACCAACCCTCATTGAGGTAAAACAAAATATCAATTGCCAAAAAAATATAAATTTAAAATGCCACCCCCAAAATTAAAGTCCACATAAAATTTTGAATGAAAATAAATTTAACCACTTTTAATTTCTTGTTTGGTCTAGGTAGCACCGCCCAGGTGGAGCCGCCACCACTGACAAGCCTTCGAGGGGCCACCCTAGCACATCTTATTAGCCAAATTATGCAACTTATTTCCAAGGGGCATAGCTTTTTCTCGGGGTGTCTATTTATTGACTTCTTATACTTGTTGGAAAGGTGGTTCCATGCTCTACACTATGGTATAAGTTGTTTTTCCATATTTTGTTGTTTTATATTATTTTTCTTGTTGGAAGTTATATTTTATTTTCAAGGTTGGAGAGGTCATAACTTGTGCATATAGAGTCATATTTTGTACTTCTTATAGTCGATAGAAATCTTGTTTAGAGAACTTCATAGTGGATTAGGTTTGGAGATGATTTGGCATGGTTTATTTGTTGTTATTCCATTTGAGTTGTTTATGGTTTCTTGTTGATTTTGTTACTTTAGTGAGCTTATGTCTATTTCAGATCTTGGTGATTTGATGTTGGATTCATTATATACTCACATGTACATCTATGATTACTCTCATTCAACATGGTTATTAGTATATTATTGGATTTGTATGTTGCATTATTGCATCTACAAGTTGTGTAGTGTTGTAGGCAATATATACTTATAGTTTGCATATATAACTTGGATATGGTTTGTCTATGCCCATAGATGTTGTAGTGTTGTTACATATTCAGTTTGGTGTCTTGGTTTAGTCACTTGTTTTCTAGTTTGGTTGTCATGTTGGGGAGGAGAGATGGTATTACTAGGTACAATAATGATGTGAGACCTATGTAGTTGACTATGTGATGTAGACATGTGTGACATAGTTGGATTGTATTGTGGGTACATTTGGTGTTGATCATGGTGTCATGGATGTTCCTTGTGCTTTAGGGACTTTTGCATGATATGACTATTTATGTAGGTGCATTGTTGGTGGTGTTTGGATTGGTTCTAGTTTGGTTTGTGGCGATGTATCTTCTTAGGTTGAGGATCATAGTTTTGGTTGATCTTCATTGAGGAGGTTGTTATCACAATGTCATAGATAGCTTGGTTACATGATTTAGTGGGAGTTTGTGATAGTGATGGCTTGGTAGTGTATCTTCTTAACATGAGGATCATGGCTTTGGTTGATCTTCATTGAGGAGGCTGTTATCACAATGTCATGGATAGCTTGGTTACATGATTTAGTTGGAGCTTGCGATAGTGAAGGTTTGGTGGTGTTGTGTCTTCTTGGTTTGGAGATCATGGTTTGTAATCTCCCCTTTGGGAGCTTAGTGTTGAGTTCTTTGATTGCATTGGGGCATGGATAATCTCCATTTAGAGGATGATTATCATGTTTCCATGGAGATCCTAGTATCACAGTTCAATGGGAGCTTGTGGCATTGATGTGGATTCATGATTTGATAGTGGATGATCTTCTACAGTGTTGGTACCATGGATGGAATCTTGGATCATGTTTCTATGTAATGAGGGTTCTTTGACATCTTGGGTTTCATTGACAAGAGATGGTTATCTTCATGTGATTTGGATATGTTGGCATCTTGGTTTTCCATGGATAACTTAGTCTTTCATTGAGATGTCATAATTTGTCTTTTGACATGTGATCCTTGTTTTTATAGGATGGTTATTTTATTAAGTCATGATTTACTCTTGATTGTGCATTAGAGTGTTGGTATGATATAGGTGCATGATATGTTCATTAGAGCACATGATCTTCTTTTGAGGAGATGTGAGATCATGATGTCATGGTTTATTTGTTGATTCAATTGTTGGTACTTTGACTTTGTTCTTGGTTGGTTGTCTTAGTATTGGGTGCATTGATCATTTTCTTGAGAGCTTCATGATGATGCTTTTTTGTGTTTGGATTTTCACATGGATTGGTCAGTTATAGGCACTCATGGATACTTTGAGGCATAGGTGAGGCTATGAGATTTATTGTGATTAGAGACATGTGTTGAGATAGTTTCTCATTGATGATATTTTAGCTATAGGTCTAAGGAGACTACACCTTGGTTGGATGTGAGTTCAACATGGACCTATGAGTAGATTATTTTTATATGATTCATGATGAATTGGATATCTTGGAGAAGCATTCTCATTCCCCACTCTTGCTCTACTTGGCAGATTATCACTTGAGAGGTATTACCCATTATTTCTTTCAGGTGCATTATGTTTATGCTTTGTCTTCTCATGCATACGAATCTTGAGCTATGGATATTTAGTTTTAGAGGGTTCATTTGAGGAGTGTCAGCATACTTATCTCCTTATGCATTATGAGTACATTGATTGATGTCGAGTTTAGGAGATGTTAATGGGCTTATTCCCTTTGTTTGGGAATGTATTGGGTTTGATGTTCCTTTGGTTTGAGATACATACATCTTGGTTATGGTTAGATTTGGATAGTGCTATTATCTTTGGATTTTTATGGACGAGATCATACTGATCATGTCACCTTATAATTTAGAGGTGTGTGTAGAAGGACATGCTATAGGTTTTGATTTGCACATTCTCTCTTTGGTCTTGTTCCACTTCCTAGATGTTTGTATTCACATGGAATTGGTATTGAGATCTTTGTGTGGAGCTATGATGATTGCTCAACTTGTGGTCATGTGTTGTCACATTGTTTTTGGGTGATGACATGGAGATTCCTTTATCTCTTTCCTTTGTTAGGTGTAGAGAACATGGGAGAGCTATGGAGACTTTTGGTGAGAGATTTATTTCAACATATTGGTTTGCAGGATTTTTATCTTTGCGGATGTTCCTTGGTATTGCATGATGTTGGTTACACTTCTATGTGTTTCTATTAGTGAATCTTGGATGCCTTGATCATTTTCAGATTTTACATTACTTATGCAGTGGGAGTTCCTAGTTGTGTAAGTTCATTATATGATCTAATAGGTTTGGCACTTGAAGATTGTGATTTCATGTTATGGGTTGTATATGTTGATGGAATGAGGTTCACTTATGATTTCTACACCTTTGAGGTATGGATAGTTGGATGTGTCAATATTTATTGTGGGTGTTATTTTCAGCTATGGTGATTATGTCTTGACAGCTATTGATACATACTAGTTACCTTTGGATTGAGTTCTTGTGTATTGGGATATTGGTTGTAGGAAAGACTTATGCTTCTTTGTGATAGATAGTGTGGCATCTCTTTGGATGGTTTCTTATCTTTGTACGTAGGCATAATGGAGGATGAGAGCATTCATCCTTGAGGTGGTGGTCACCTTGATTATTGTTCTAGGTATCTTGATGGAGAACATGGAGCACTTTGATTCCTTGATGGTATATGTAGCTACAGGTATTGTTCCCTTGTTCATGTTTGAGTTTACTTGTTTACCCCTTATGCAATGTATACAAGTGGGAGAATGTTAGTAAAATGTGTGTTGTCCACCTTGCATAATATTATAATGTAATATTTATTTATTATATGTGGTGCACCTAGGGAATCTAGGGATTTGTGCATCACATGAGTCTAGCATTCTTGGAGCCACTATATGTGTTTTATGTAACATTGGCTTAAATATTTAATGCGGGGTTTCACATGAGAGTAATATTTAATATTGGGAAAACTTAGGTACCAATATTAAATGAGGGGTTACTAGTTTTGTAAGCTCATGGTATTAGTCACATGTTTTTATGTAAATACCACTTGGTAGTTTTGTGTGAGCTTGTTTCTATAAAAGCAAGCACATGGTTAGTTCTATAAGGTTGGCAGGTTCACTTGGCTATTTGGATAAGGGGTTGAGAGTATCTCTTGTTAGCACTTGTGAGGGTTGAAACATGACATTGGATGTGTGGTTAAATGCTTTTTCACATGGAGGACTTGTAGAGGGATTATTGTTTCAAAGGTTTTCATGGAGAGCTTTGAAGATGTATTGTAATGTTTATTGTTGAACAATACATGAGTGATGGATGCTTTTGGATGCTGGATTTTTCCCTCTTGAGGTATTTCCTAGGGTATATCTTGTATCGTCTTTGATGGTATGTTGTATATTCTTTTGCATATAGATTTTGAATACTTGTTTGTATAGATTTCTCTATTTGGTTTATATGGAAATTATATTGGGTGGATGCATATTACCTTTCAATCAGTTGAATGCTCCAAACTTAAAGAAGAAATTATCTCTCTTTGGAAAAAACTTTAGAAAGGAAAGGATCAAATAGAAAAAGGTATAAAAATTTAAAAAAACCAACATTATTGATGAGATAATTAGTAGTCAAAGACCTCTAAAAATAAGGGTAGCATTGGATTTGAAAAAGGTTAAAACTCAAAAAAAGATGTACTTGATGGCATGTTTGAAATGAAAAAGAAAGAGGCCTATGCTAAAGACTCTAAGAAGAGTAAAGATGATAATTAGGATTTGAATGATGACTTCATAAAAGTTAGTGGTATAAATAAGTTCTTCAAGAGATATCCTTCTAGATAGGTTGATATTATTCTCTTAATCCTTTTATGGTTACTATTATTCATGTAATAAGTTTGGAGATAAGGCTAGATTAATTATAGAACTAAGGAAAGAAGAAATGATTACATGCTCAAGAACTCATTTGTGTCTCCAAGACAAGATGCTATAATCTCTCGTTCCTTTTGTGGTTACTACTAGATGCATGCAATAAGTTTGATCATAGGTCCGTTTATTACAAAACTAAAGTAAGGAGAAATGGTTTGGCTCCATAATATAATGTTGTTTGATACAAGTGTAATAAATTTTGGAATAAAGAAAGATTCTACAAGAGTGGTTATGTTAAACCACATGTTCAACACAAGAAGATAGAGGAAACTTTGCTTCAACAAAATAGGGAAGTGACAAATATATGGAGAAAGAAATTAGAGAAAATTAATGGGAAGAGGGAAGAATGTGTGCTTCTATCTAGTGTAAAAGACTTTACAGTTTATTAAGAGAAGGAATAATGTCATGGGGAGATAACCATTGCATATCTATTTCCCTTTGAATAATTGTGGCTTCTTTAAATGGAAGTCAGGTCCACACAATTTTTTTGGCATAAAATTGAAGAGGATGATAATCTAGTAAGAAATTTTCAATCCACTAAATATCTAGAGTAAAAACATGATATTTGGAGGATTGCATAATGAAATTGGATCTTTGTGGAGCTACAGAGCACTCTAGAAGTAGTTTGTAGCCTAATAGGGAAAGGCGCAATAATTGTGAAAAGTTAGGGAAAATGTAATTTAATTATGCTTCACTTGCATGATCTAATCTCATTTGAAATCAAATCATTTGCATCTAGAACTAAGAAGAGAAGAAGGCATTCAAAAGACCTAGCAAGTTTGATAGGAAATGAGCTGAAGGTGAAACCCTAGCAACTAAAAACAAAGGTATTTTTCAAAAACACTATTTCTTAGAACCCTAGTTTTTGAGTTTAAAGAAGATTGAGATGGTGACTCTTCATTTAGTGGATATTACTGAAAAACCAATGTTGAAATACAAGAATTGTCCTTTTAAGGCATGGATATATACAAGGATGAGTGTTCTCCTTCATTTCAATAGATGTTGTATACAAAAAACTATGTCAGGATAGACATCAATTCCACACTAAATGAGATCAATCGTGTGAAGTTTTCCTAGATGATGATGACAACTTCAAACCAAAACATGCAAATATGGGAGGTAAATGACTAGATATATGGAAGGATTACTTTGACTTCTATGATGAACATGAATGGGTGAGGTATGTTTTGAGCAGAATTCATGATGAGTTTATGTATCTTGATATGCCCTATAGAATCACTAAGGAAGCAATTAGGGTTTTTGCTAGTTTGAGTTCAACCAAACTAGTTTCAGTGATTAAGGCTATAAAAAATGATAGGGGTACAAAATTGACTAGGTAAAAGTTTGAAAAAGGGACCCTAAGTGTGAATGACATTACTGATCCAGGGGTCCATTATGTAGAAATTGACATTTCCTATAAGGTTTATTTCATAAATAGAGAGGTATCCTCCATTGGTACCATAATTCACACTGCTTATTAGATGGTAAAGGAAAAGACTTTGGCCTCTGTGAGGCCATAAGAGAGTAGCTGATGGAAAATTTGAAGAGAACAAAGGAAACAAGCTATGACTTCAGATATGGTACCCTTATCATTTTCCTTACATTTTACTTCCTCAATGCATTGCCTTGTTTTAAGGGTAAGGTCTAAAAACAACACATTTTTGTTGCTACACAAATTAAAAACCATATGAGAGGTTTTGTTGATAATAAGATCTATAGCACAATGTACTAGGGGCTTTTCAAAACCCTAAAACTTGACATGCAATCCAAAGAAAGCATCCTCTTTGGCATTGTACTGAAATACAAAGGACAAATAACTTTTTTGGTAGATAAAGATTATACTTACATGGAAGCTATAGAGCCAAGGAAAGCTTGGATTCCAATATTTCCTTATGTGACCTCCATAAAAGAGATAAAATCTTATATGTTGATATTATTCTCAGCAAACCCAAGGATACAATAACAAAAAGATTTGGAATTTATGATTAAATAATGGATGAGATGCATAAAAGAAGTAGGAAGGAGAATCTTCACAATCATAGCGATGAATTGCATAATAAATAGGGTATTCCAACAAAATTTGCGTTAGAAACCCTTGCAAAGGCTCCCCAACCTAGTCCTATTAATCCACTAGTTGCTCAAGGACCTATAAGGACTAGTAGGTCCACATATGTAGCTACACATGCTCTACAAGCCTCTAGATCTACACAAACTACTACTAGAAGAAGAGCTACATCTAAAAGCTTGGTGCAAATGAAAACTACATAGAAGAAGCATGCATGGCCTAAACGGCTTGCCAAAAGGAAGAAATTTCAAATAGTGGAGATTAAAGTGAAAGGAGAAGGAGAGGAAGGAACCTCTAAACTTAAGAAGAAATAAAATAAAACTAAGAAAACTTCTTTGGTGGCACCTCCACATGAGCCTCTCTAATTAGAGGAATTCTTCAATGAGATTGGGCATCATTGTATGCTGAAGGAAACAACAAAACTTCATCTGGATATGCCTCCTACTAATCAAAAGAATATTGAGAAGGAAATTGTGATGTCCATGGTCAAATATAATGTGCCTCTAAGTAATATTATTGAAAAGATTCCATAGAGTCTTTCTTAGGATTTGAGGAAAAAGAGAGAAAAATCCATATAAATGGATGAAGAGCTGAGACAACAAGCTCTTGGAAAAGCTATATCTTTTGTTTCTCAAGAAGAGAAAGATAAAATATCTTAAATTCAAGCTCAAGAACTGAGGAAAAAGCATAGGGTAGACGTCCTTATGAGCATGTAGAAGGAGGAAAAAGATACAATATAGAAGGAAACTAAATAAGTAACAAATAAATTATTGAAGAAGTGAAAGGAGTTGAGAATGTGGAGAAGCCACATATGCCTCCACCCCACATTACAGTATCTCCTCCTCATAAAATTGATCAAAAAAATAAATAAGAGGAGCAAGAGGAACAAATAAATAGTGGTACAAGGGAGAATTTTGAGAAAGGACGGGAAAAAGCTTCCTCATCCTCTCCTATTGTTTCAATAAAGGAGTTTTGGCATAAAAAATATAGATTCAACTAGCGGTTGCTCCAAAATTATTACAACTTCCAGTGCTTAATGGACAAGCTAACTTGTCCAACATATCTCCTCTTCACAAGTTACAACTAGGAGACATACTTCAATTCGCTACAAGGCAAGTGATTCTTCAACAACAAGTTGAGGGTGTTGAATTATTGGAAGAAGAAATAAAGATAATTTAGGATGAATTACCTGAGGTAAAAAGAGATCCATCTCTACCTCCCACACAAAAGATGAAGAGCTTATATTGGAGTCTTTCAAAGATCACTCACCTTGTCTGGAGAAGCTGCCAAACCAAAAAGTGTTTGAACAAGTGAATAAAAAAAGAATGGCTAATGCCTCCAGGAGATGTACAAAGGCACATAATAAATTGCAAGAGAATATGAAAAATATTAAAAAATTCTTAGAGGATGCTAAAGTGTTGTATCAATTTTGTTTTAAATGGCTAGCAACTACAAAGAACATAAAGGATCAAATTGACTCTATTGAATCACAAATAGCTCATGTGGTGAATGTATATGATTCGGTGAAGGACAAAGATGGTGCTACAAGGGTACAAATAGAAAGTTTACACTCCCAGTTGAAGCAACTTCTAGACCAAAGAGAGAAAATCAAAGGAGAAGTTGGTCATCAGCCAAGGGGAGGGGAATTATTATCATGCAATAAATAATCCATAGGCCATATTTAATATCATCAAACTAAAATTTTTATTTATTAGAGACAATTCACTGTTCAAATATTTTGTTTCATCAATCAAACACTTGGTACTCTTCTTCAAATCGACCTCTTGTCTCCTTTTCTCAATCTCCTTGTATTCTCCTTTGGTTGCAGACATTCATTCTTCCATTTCTTTCCCTATTTACTAGTTGAACCCCTTTCTATATTTATCCTCCTTTACATAGGGTTCAAAACACTGCAGACATTGAATGGTCACCTCAAAATGAATTAGCACCTTGCAATAGTCTCATGCAATAAAAATATAGTGATCCTTGATTCTTCAAAATGTAACCACAACAAGATTTAAATCTCACACATTTTTTTGGAGGATACTCGACCTTTGAAACATCAAATAAGGTCACTACATTGCTAGCTGCTAGTTGTGGTCTTTTATTTCAGTCAAATTTTACAATTCTGGAATTAATTGATAAACTCCTTTCGTCGCCCCACTCTTGTTGTTGTGTCTCTTCATTTCTAGAATGCAAACACCAAATGAGGTGTCGCCTTTTTACAAAGGGAGATTAAAATGAGTTTTTAAAAGAAATTCAAATATGGGCGGACTCGTATGGAGTCAACATGTCCTTCCACCTTCAATTAAAATCTGAAAGGATTCATAGGAATATAGATTTATTCCAATATCACCAGATAACCAAATGAAAATAATATCAAATCCATCAAATTATTACAAGTAATCCTCATAATATTTTGAAACACTTGAAGAAACATGTTACACCTTGTCTCTATGTTTTTGAGTAAAAATGATGATAAATGTAAATCATGTCTTTAATATGTTTAATAGGTGAATGGAATACGAAAATATGTATTAAGATGTTATTGCTTTTGAGGGTATGATTATGTTTTTATACTGAATGAATATGTATCAAGCAATGAGAATACTTTACTTTGATGATGCAAATGATTTATGATGCAGATAAATTTCATTTGAATGACTAACTACCTTTGTGATGCACTAAGTTGGATGCAAGAAGGAGTCAAGTCCTCAGGTAAGAGAGGGGGAGTATCACTCAAGAGAGGAGCTTGGTTTGGTAACCCTAATATGCCTATTTGAGCTATCACACACTCACACCCTAGTTGGTCAAGTAGAGTCGAGTTAGTTCGTGAAATTGGGTAAGTAATATTTGGTCATAGTTTGGGGGTGATTTGAATGACTTCGGTTTTAGTCTTTGGTTTCTTGATTGTTCTTAGTTTGAATTAAAGTAACAAAGTCTCTATATTGGATATATATGTGTTTACATATAAAAGTGATTCTAGTATCTTGAATTGATAGACAATTGCATGAATGTGTC
>VDFB02374494.1:0-62383 GCA_007258455.2 Sequoia sempervirens | reverse complement strand
AAAAAAGGGTCCCACTATGGTTGGAGAAGATGCTAATAGTTAGTGATGGTTTGTGATTCTTAATATTATTGTCTATCACATAATTATAGACATTCTTTGATAGATATTTGTGTAAAAAAAAAGTCAAAGTCAAAGTATATTTTAGTTTTCCTTATATTTCAATGAGCTTTTTCTTGTAATTCAAAGATTAAAAATTATTTCATACATTATTTTCTGTAGTCTTATAAAAGATAAATTAAAATACTAACATTCACATGATTCACACTATGATATATTTGGAATATGGCATCAATACAATAAAGAGCATTCCTCTTTAACATGTTAACTTACATATACTTTTCTAAAGGATGCCGTAATATTAAAACCTAAATGTATCTTCGCCGTAATTTTCATTTTAAACATACGCTAAAACCCTCGTCGAAACTTATTTTTATCGCCGAATTGGAGAAGTGAAATACCAGCCAGGAAGAGTTTGGAGGAGCGAAGATCAAAATATGATTTACTCATACGAGTAAATGAAATCCACGAAGAGTCCACCGCTAACTGACGTTGAATGGAATGTAAGGGAGTCCGTAATAATTATCTGGCGTTGAACGGCACTTTTTTCTTTTTCTATAAATGCATCTTCCCTTCTTAAACCCTTAGAAAGCCCTAGCTGCTGATATTCAGTGGCTACCAAAGCGAAGCACAACACAAAGCAGAATAAACTGAAGATTTCCCGTGAGCTCGTCGTGTCTAGCGAGCCATGGGCAGTTCTGTGAATTTGAAGAAAAACTTTCGAGGCATCCCTGCTCTACAGAAATTCTACACGGGGGGACCCTACAGGCTTTCTTCAGACGCTTCTTTTTTAGTGTGCGCTTGTGACGACGAAGTTAAGATCGTGGAGGTGGCCAATGGCTCCGTCAAAAGCACGTTGGAGGGAGATTCTGAGCCTATTACTGCATTGGCACTCACCCCTGACGATAAATTACTCTTTGCTGCCAGTCGAAGCGCGCAAGTTAAACTCTGGGATTTATCTTCTTTCACCTGCATTAGGTCGTGGAAGGTAATTTATACCTTTCTGTACCCATGTCTTTATTTAATATTTTATCTTGTTGACTGCTTGCACTGGATTCCTTGATTGATGCATGGTTTTTATTTTCTTTATTTGTTTGCCCACTTCGGAATATTCAAAATTGAATGGATTGAAAGAAAATTTCAGTTTTATGCGTCTAAATGTTTATCAGTTTGATAAGCGATATCCGAAATTTAAGTTTCCTGGATGCCAGTATTGGACTGTAATGTCACACAGAAAAAAAGTTGGGGGTTACTTACCTTACCCTGTCTTACTAAGGCTTTCTAACCTAATTGATGTCTTAATTATTTTCTTTTCTAATTAGTATTGAAATTACTTATATTAATTTTGCAGGCGCATAATGGTCCCGTGGCAGACATGACTTGTGATGCATCTGGAGGATTGCTTGCAACTGCTGGTGCTGACAGAAATGTTCTTGTGTGGGATGTGGATGGAGGTTTCTGCACGCATTCGTTTCGAGGGCACCAAATGGGTGTTACAACGGTTCTATTTCATCTGGATCCTCGAGGACGCCTTTTGGTATGTTGTGATTATTGAATCATTCATGACTTCTTTTTTCAGCAGCTTTACTTCTTTTGAGTGAGAACACAAGTGCCTCCTTAAGTGCAAATATTTGTGGATTGAAAATGCTAGTTTTATATCTATCTTCTTTTGAAGTATCCTTCTCACGATTGCGAAACGTCGAATTTTGTACAATCTGGTTGATAACTTGATTCTGTGATTTACAGCTGATCTCTGGAAGTGCAGATGCAACTGTACGAGTATGGGATCTCAAAGCTAAGAAGTGCATTGCTGTGCTTGAAAAACATTTTTCCGTTGTGACTAGCTTGGCAATCTCTGAAAATGGATGGATTCTTCTTAGTGCTGGTAGAGACAAGGTACTATTTAATATACATGGATGTGGTTTATATTGTGGTTATTTAGATGTGTACCTGAAACTAAATAAAACTTTGGCCTTGTCTATTTGAACGGTATAAATATGCCTATGACTTATTTCTGTGATGTGTATTCTTTTTAAAGCCATTACATACAATTTTAGAGGATTCTTTGTGTACAGTATTTATTGATTTGATCTTTAATGAAATTTTAAGTATTTGAACTCTTGCTTCTCTAAACTAGTCCCTTTTTACAAGAACAGTTTTGGCTGGGTGGTTGGTGGCACCAGCCATAGTTTATAAAGCTGACAGCAAGGTTGAAGGAAATAAAACAAATTTTAGCTTATGAAATCTTGTACCTTCGAAATCCTTGAGTTCTTAATTTTATGGATTGAAATAGGCAAATGCAGCATTTAAAGCTGTAACCATACAATTGTTAATGTTAATATATTCTCTATGAAGTTGTGAGAAGCCAGAAACTCCCTCACAACAAATAGGTACTCAACTGAAAATTTAAATACTCAAACTTAAATACCAGCAGGTGTCCACGCGGAATAAACAATATCAAATTATCAGTTCCAGTTAGCATGAACACAGGAAACACGGTCTGGAATAATTCTTCGATATACCACTGCCATATTCAAGCATAAATCTAACTCTAACTCAAGCTACGCACAGGTCAAGCTCAGATAAAGATTGAGACGAAGCACATAGCCAGTCGTTAACAGCAAATAAAATGTTGATTGCAATCAGGATCGAATTACAGAGAATGGTACTCCAGCGGCATGTAGTCTCAAAAGATAATCATCACTCAGCCAAGATGTGATAGACATTTTGAGGCCGAGACTCATAGGGAACAGAATTCCAGAATGATAATCGTTTCAGCGTTACATTTACTTGATCATACGCATAAGCTCAGACTATGCTTCGATAGCCACAACTCACGGCTCAGGACGATATGAAGATGTCTTCAGAATGGTGTGGGTGATGTGTGTCTGCTTCCGCCTGAAGCTTTGACTGGGTTCCGATGCAATATAATATTTGTCGCCAGTCCCCTGCTCGCCGTGTGATGGTGAAGACTCTGATTGCTGTAGATCCCGTGTGAGAGGATGAATTTCGCTATAGAACCCAGAGGGATATCACGGCTCAGCAATAGCGGCTCGTCTGGTGAAGTGTCGCCGTGAGGGAGATGAAGAAGCCGTGAGAGAGCTCGCCTCAGTACTGTGGGTGATGGCACGATCTCGACTATGAATGCACCCTTCGTCCAAGAGTGATGGTGTAGAGGTCTTGGCGAGTGTTGCAGAAGAATCTAGATAGCTTTTGCGTCTTGACTTGCCCGTCTGTTGGGAGTTGCGACTTTAGCCCCTGGCACAGGACGACTGAAATGAAATGCAAATATGCGGAAGATTGTAAGTACTTGAATGGATGGATGGTTGAAGTGATGAACAAGGACATCGAATCACTGGCAGAGTCTAGGTCCTACAAGGTTGGGACATGCTACGCGGCCATTTTCAATGTCTTCATTCGATGATCAACAATGAAACCAGGATCTGCATAAATACTTGGCCCCCGAAAAGGTTGGTCAGAGAGAATATATTTAAATTTAAATGTTATTTAACAATAATTTAAATTTATTATTTATTATTTATTAATTATTTAATATTATATTATTATTATTTAATATTATTTTTAAATATAATTATTATTATTTATTTAATTTAAAAATTATTATTATTTTAATATTATTTTCATATTAGCATTTAAAAATGCTCTTTTTTTTCCCGCCAATTGGAAAGGGTCCCAAATTGGGGACATGACAGTCCTTCTATCCCAAAAATTGCTTGTACTCAAGCAATTTGCACTTGTATACCATGATTCCATATCAATCTGAAAGTCATTGCTCCGCCATTCTATTGGGCATCATTGCCCTTTTGCAGCATCTCGTGAAGCATCACATCAATCATACCAATTCCCATGTCATCATTTTCCTCTAGCATGCTTCGTTGAAGAATTACCGTTATGCGACTTCAAAACGAGATAAACATCTCTCATCAAGACTCTGTCAATGATCTGATCATCCTTGGAACAAGGGAGTGTAAATGTTTCTTATTTGGTACCTTCAAACTCTGATCCTTCTTTTTGCTCCACTATCATCACAACTTCATTGACCTCTAGTTCAAGCTCCACTCTAGCGTCTTTGGGAGACTCGATCACTTCTATGACTTCCTGCTTTTGTGCATTTCACTCACATTCCATCACCTTGGGCTCTTCTTGTTTCAAGACTGATTCTTCTAGCTTCGGCCCTTGGATCTCTTCCTTGGCAGCTTTTGAATCTTTCTCTTCTTTCTTCCTTCGCCTTATGTAGTCATAAAGTCCTTTTTTGCGAGAGTAGTGAGACTCGTGTGCTCTCAAGTACACATCGAGGGGAATACAAACCTTTGCATCATCTGACAAGCTTTGATATTCGTTCAAAACTTCTGACACCTCAGTCTCAAGATCTATGTCCTTTATCTAAGGTCCCGATTTGTGGCTGGTTATTGTAGCAGTGAGAGTCTGCATCATTTGTATCAGCATCTGATTTACTTGATCCTACTTCTTTATGAAAGATTTGATTTCGTTAGTCTGCTCCTCCATCTTTATCTTACCTTTGCCTCTATCCTCTTTCTTTCTCTATAAATCTTTGACTGTCCACAGGCTCGCAGAATCATTGCTCTGATACCACTGTGAGAAGCTAGAAACTCCCTCACAACAAATAGGTACTCAACTGAAAATTTAAATACTCAAACTTAAATACCAGTAGGTGTCCACGAGGAATAAACAATATCAAATTATCAGTTCCAATTAGCATGAACACAGGAAACACTGTCTAGGATAATTCTTCGATATACCACTGCCGTATTCAAGCATAAATCTAACTCTAACTCAAGCTACACACAGGTCAAGCTTAGATAAAGATTGAGACGAAACACGTAGCCAGTCGTTACCAGCAAATAAAATGTTGACTGCAATCAGGTTTGAATTACAAAGAATGATACTTTAGTAGCATGTAGTCTCAAAAGTTAATCATCACTCAGCAAGATGTGATAGACATTTTGAGGCTCAGACTCATAGGGAACAAAGTTCTAGAATGATAATCGTTTCAACGTTACATTTACTTGATCATACGCATAAGCTCAGACAATGCTTCGATAGCCACAACTCACGGCTTGGGATGATATGAAGATGTCTTCAGAATGGTGCGAGTGATGTGTGTCCGCTTCCGCTTGAAGCTTCAACTAGGTTCCGATGCAATATAATATTTGTCGTCAACCCCCTGCTCGCTGTGTGATAGTGAAGACTTTGATCCCTGTAGATCCTGTGTGAGAGGATGAATTTCGCTATAGATCCCAAAGGGATATCACGACTCAGCAATAGCGGCTTGTCTGGTGAAGTGTTGATGTGAGGGAGATGAAGAACTCGTGAGAGAGCTTGCCTCAGTACTTTGGGTGATGGTGCGATCTCGACCATGAATGCACCCTTCGTCCAAGAGTGATGGTGTAGAGGACCTGGCAAGTGGTGCGGAAGAATCCAGATAGCTTTTGCGTCTTGATTTGCCCGTTTGTTGGGAGTTGCGACTTTAGCCCCTGGCACGGGACGACTGAAATGAAATGCAAATATGCGGAAGATTGTAAGTACTTGAATGGATGAATGGTTGAAGTGATGAACAAGGACATCGAACCACTGGCAGAGACTACGTCCTACCAGGTTGGGACACGCTACGTGGCCATTTTCAATGTCTTCATTCGATGATCAACAATGAAACTAGGATCCGCATAAATACTTAGCCTTTGGAAAGGTCAGCCAAAGAAGATCTATTTAAATTTAAATGTTATTTAACAATAATTTAAATTTATTATTTATTATTATTATTTAATATTATTTTTAAATATAATTAATATTATTTATTTAATTTAAAAATTATTATTATTTTAATATTATTTTCATATTAGCATTTAAAAATGCTCTTTTTTTTTCCTGCCAATTGGAAAGGGTCCCAAATTGGGGACATGACAGAAGTAGCATAAGTTATTCTTCTATACAAAATTTTAAGTGTTTGATGGATTGTGCTTATTGGATGTATCTTGAATCGTTCTTAGAAATAGTAAATAGCAAATACTAATAAACTGAGATGTTAATCTGTTCCAATATAATTGTGTGATCCTTAATGTTTTTGTGCAGGTCTAGATTTTCTGAACCTTTGGAACTTATTTTTCTGAAGAATGTTTTAGTATTTTGTAATCTAATGGTTAACTAGAATGGAGGATGACATTGGAATTTTAGGTGGTGAATATATGGGACCTGCACGATTATCACTTCAGGGAGACAATATTGACCTATGAACCATTAGAAACTGTGTGTGTAATTCCAAGTATATCTAAGCTGGTGTCTGGCCTGAGCCAAAAGCAATTATCACGTGAAAAGGAAAAGAAAAGTGGTGTATTTCCAGTGCACTTTCTGACAGTTGGGGAGCGCGGCATTATTCGTATATGGTTTTCTGAAGGGTAAGTTGTCTAGCTACATTTAATCATTTTAGCTTCTTATTGTAATATCAATGTGATGTTGCTGAAAATGCGAGTGACAATTTTTAATATCTTATACTGTTTGCTCTTTGCGAAATTGCAATTTTCTTTTAGACATATCTTATATGTTTGCACATGATTGTAAATTATCTTGATGATCTTATCAATTTTTGCAGTGCCATATGCTTATATGAGCAGAAGTCTTCAGATGCCATTATTAGTTCTAGTGAAGATGAATCAAAGGGAGGTTTTGTATCTGCTGTCCTGCAACCCTTAGCTCAAGGAGTTTTGTGCGTTACTGCTGATCAGCGCTTTCTGTTCTATGACCTGGTGGAGAGTGGTGAAGATGAATGTGACTTGAGGGTCAGCAAACAGCTTATAGGTTACAATGAGGAGGTAGTGGACTTGAAGTTTGTTGGAGAAGAGGAGAACTTCCTTGCAGTGGCAACAAATTCGGAGCAGGTGCAGTTTTTAGGAAAAAAAGAGTTATATAGCTTTTAGCTTTAGCAATGTGAACTATAATGATTTCTGCTGGATGTTTTGTAGCTTTGTTTGATATTGCTATAGGTTGAGGTCCATCCAGAAGTTTTATTTGAGATTACTATATTGAAAATTTAAAAGTAGTGAAATTGTGATTGAAATTGTTAGGCTTCTAGATTCTTGAGTAACTCAATCATAAACTTACATAATTTGTTGGTGCTTCCTGGATGTTCTTGGATATTTACTTTTGTAAGCCTTTGTAACTTGTTATGCAAGTTTTTGCAATGCTTAGATGGCGAGTTAAAATCTTCAGTTTAAATATTTTATGTTTTGTACTAAATAACCATTTGACTACAATTAAATGTTCTTTACTGCAATTGAATCTGCAGCTACGTGTGTATGAATTGGCCTCCATGGCATGCACCTATGAATTGCAAGGGCACACAGGCATAGTTCTTTGTCTTGATAGTATTGCTGTTTCTGGAAAAATACTTTTAGCTTCAGGGGCCCAAGATCACTCGGTAAGTATTGAATTGACAACACTTGGCATGTTATTCTTCAGCAATTTATTTGAGTGGTTGTGTAATTAGCAGTAGTTGACCTTCAAGCATATTCTTTTCAGTAGTTTGGTGCTGGATATTTTTTGTCAATTTGTAAATCATACAACCAGTGCTTACTGTATTGAATTAGGATGCAAGTATCATGTACAGTATCCTTTTAAGTAGCATTTTCATTATTCTATTAGGTTTAGAATGTTAGGGAAATTTTAAAATGAATATTACAAGGCAAAAAGCATTTCAAATCCCTATAAATGAATTGAAAATTCAGCAATTTTTTCCTGAAAATGTGGCTGTAGTAATAATTCCACTAAATTATGCTGCAAATGAGAGTATTTGTGCAGATTGGTTCAGTGAACAATAGTGAAATTCAACCAAAGCCGACAGTTTCAGTTTACCAGATTTTAGTGTTATTGACATCCAACAAATTGAAAAAATAAACAATGATGGTTTATAAGCTCAGATTGCTTGTTGCTCTGGTTGTAGATTTGATGGTGAGAAATAAAGATAAATTTTGATTGGCAATGAGGATAACAGTGGGGGATTTAACTGTTTTTGAAGGAAAACAAATGTGTTTTAATTCAAACCTGCTATTGGCTAACTTGAATTGGTTGTTAGTTGATGGATGTGGGTCACTGTTATATGCCTACTCAATATTGTATGATGAACTTGTCATAGTAATTAACAATATGATTCTTTTACTCTGATGCTACACACCCAAGGTAATATTTGCAACGAATAGATTGCAAGAACAACTGCAAACACTCAATAAACAAAGAAATATAGTAATAATGGTATATATGATGGAAAGAACTCTACTCACCCCAATAACTAAGGTTCACACTTTCCATCTGGAGATACATTATCAGAATAATCAATAATATCAAATAGTCATGATGGCCTAGGAATTGTGGACATTGATATAAAAATATATTTGACCAGTCACCAGACTATTGTTCTAATGGTTTGCCGATATATTACAGTTTAAAATGTATATGTATGACAATGGTAATTAGTAATTACCTTCGGCTTCAACCATTATTTTTGTATGAATAAAGTATATATTTGCTTTAGAGAATTGTATGAAGGTGGTATCAGAGGGTTATCCTACCACCCCCATGAAAATTCTCTTTATTTTTGTCTTTTATTCACAGTTCTGCTGCACTTTCTTTGAACATTAGTAACTTAATTACTATGTTGACAGTTTGAGTTTGGGTTCAGGTTCAGGTTTGGGTTTGGCAGTTTGCTGATTTTTTTCCCAAGTTCAGTATGGTTTTGTTTTATTGTACTATGCACACACACACAGACACAGAGCAGGGATACATGTCTTGTCTCCAGTCACAGGAGACATCCTGGCCACATCTCTAAGTATTCCTATTTTAAAAAACCATTATTTCCTCAAATTTTTTGAGCCTCCTGTGAATTCTCTATTATCTTCCGTTAAGTACCCTGAGTAGGTTGTGCATGCAGGATTAAGCTGCCTCCTGTGTGATCCTGGATTCAATTTTTAATTTTTTAATAATACAACCTTAATATTCCTGTGAATGTTTTGGCTTAGGATTTACTATACCAGGGAAATTAAAGCAAGTCCTTGTTTTATATGCCCCCCTCTGTGTATGCCCTGTGCTGTATAACTTTTGCATTTTTTTTGTTTTTATTTTTAACTTTGTTATATTTTAATTTTTTAAATGTTAGGTCCGATGCAATATATTAGTTATATTTTTAAGTTTTAAGTTTGTTATAATCTTTTCCTCTTGCTGAACTTGGTATCTATTCAAAATCTCAATATTTATTATTTATAATTATATGTTTCTAATTTTAAAAAATGATGATATATGAAAAAAGTCATCATAACAGTATAAATATAAATAAAATTAACATTAAATCTAGTGGTTTTCCAATTATTTCTAAGTTTGGTATGGTTGGGTTCAATTGTACAATATATATATATATATATATAATAACATTATAAATATTAATAAAATTAACAGTACATTTAATATTGTAAAGAAAATTGTGGGCGGTTGGGTGGGTGCCTCTCCACAAACATAGTTGTGGAGAGGCTGTTGCCGTGGCAATCGTAACATCTTCTCGCCTCTGCCACGAGGTTTGACACTTGACTCCCTGCTGGCGATCTTTGGACTACAGTTGCTGAGCTGGACATATGGATCGACAACCCCAAATTCACAAGGCTTGCCCCGCTCACACTCATTTATCATGGTTTTAAGTGCGTTTGAAATGCGGTCTTTTCAGCCGGACGAATTGCATGCTTGTAGCCTAGTGGCGTAATAAGGATTCATTCACGGTTTCTGAGGCTTTACCTATTATGATGTGTAAATCTACATTCCATATATTTAGTGTAATCTGTGAGCTGTCATTCTGACAATGTTTTGGGGCTTTTGCAGTCCATTTGGTGGTTAAATATAGCAATTTCAGCCAGTTTTAGTATGGCGATGTTCATTATCCATGTCTCAGCAAGTGAATTGGCTACTAGTGGCATGGATACTTCAGTCCAGTTGCTGAGTAGCAATCGTCAAATGGCATTTCTGGGGCCTGTGACATCGTTAAGGCTGAGACGCATCATTCGCCACCCTGATTATCTCACCTTTGCAGCGGTGAAATGCATTACAGGTAGGGGCTTCATGGAAGGCGTCGAAGGTTATCGGCTTGACACAAAATATCTCTTCTAGGCTTTTGGGTTGTCTTTTGGACACAAATGTTCCTAAGCAGGAGGCTAAGGTTCTGATGCAAAAGCTCTTCAAGAAGGATCTGCTGGTTGGGTTGGAAGAAACGTTGGCAGCGGTCACACTGGGGGTTGGAATCCCGTGCCCACGTGACTTGAGTCTTCTTGAGGTTTCGAGGGCTACTGTCAAATATTATCGATTCCTCCTAGACTTGCAGGGCATGGAGTTGATCAAGCATCGCAGACTGGTGGTTGTGGGGATGGAGTTTCTCAGGAAAAAGTATTGTCTTGCTGTGGCTCAGAGTGCCACATGGAAGTATGAATTCAGGGTCTTCGCTCAACAAAATGTCTGGTAAAAATGTAATGCTGGCTGGTTTGTCTGTCGTATGGTGTTTTTAGGTATAGTTCTTGATAGTCAATTACATAAGTATAATTGTATATGACCCTGTGTGGTCAATTTTGGGGGTTCTCAAGTTCTTTTTGTCTGGGTGGTCATGGGCGTGTGGTGTTGCAGGGTAACTTTCAGTGAAAATCTTCTGCCCCAATGTCCACAGGCATGCAATGAACTTTTTTTGTTTAATCAATAGAAATCCTCTCTTATCTATCAAAAAAAACATATTGTAAAGAAAATTAAAATCTTCCTATACAAATATCTTAGATAAATTAATTAAATCGCAATGATAAACAAATCTTACCTAGGATAAATAGCTGGGATGGATAACTGATATTGCGATAAATTAAATACTGAAATCAATGTGATGATGGAATGAATAAAAATAAATGAACTTAACTTTCACCTGTGAGGAAAAAATTGTAATAGATGTCACAAACTGCTTTGCTATTATACCAGGAAATCTGTATCTGTCAGATGACAACTTCAGAACAATGAAATTCTCTGTAAACTGTCAGGTTCAAAGCTGTGCCTATTGATCTGATCCCTGTGTCAGCAGAAGTGAATCTTGCACCTACAGAAGTGAACCTGATGTGAGGGTCCATACTTCACGTGTGGAAATTATCTGGCAGAATTCTTTGCCTGGGAAAGGTTTGCCTTGGTCTGCTAAACTTTCACCTGTGAAAATGGTGTTTGAGAGACACTGTCTGGGAACTTGCTAGACAAGGATTTGTTCTCCTTGTGTCACGCCCCTGGGCAGGTCAATTGAATGACAATGAACAAAGATCAAAGATGACAGACAAGCATGCAGTATGCCTAGGATGAAGATGCAAACTGATAATGCAATTATAATACTCTATGATGCTTTCATGTTAATGTTCCTTGATGATTCTAGATGATTCAAATGAATTAGAGTTAGTCCTTAAATACACCATCTTAGCATGCGATTTGAAATAATTTGCTATTTATTTCACTCATAAGTTCTTAGCAGCTAGTTGGAAAGGGGAACATTGGCTAATTTAAGAAATTCAAATTTAAAAGTTATGCATACTTCTGTGGCAATTTGGGTTTGAGCTGGAAAGCTTGTATATTCTAACTTAATATCTTAATATTGGTTTTTAAATAAAAAAGATTTATTATCACCACCTTTTGAAGGTTTTCACTGCTAATTTTCTTGATGTAATTTTTAGTTCTTAGTATTAGTTATCCCTGCTCTTATGATGATTATAAGATATGGTGTGTGAGAGATGTTAAACTTTGATGAATAGAGTAAGGAACCTTACCTGTGTGCTGTAAGCACATCTTATCTTCTTTCAGTGTTTGCATCAATTACAAGCATTCAGATTGAAAATGTATCATGTGCCTTAAAAAGTAATAAAAACTTATGATTTCATGTATCATCTCTGTAGTTGCCTATGAGGCATTATATTTTTTAATACTTGCTGTATTACTCTGATAGCTACTTTCTCTTATTATGCAATCTGTCCAGATAAACATTAATAATTTTTTTGCAGGTAAGAATCTGGGACACAGAGAGCAGATCCTGCTTATGTGTGGCAACAGGCCACATGGGTGCTGTAGGAGCTGTTGCCTTTTCAAAAAAAGCTAAGAACTTTTTTGTCAGTGGAAGCAGGTTGGTAGATTTTTGCGATGACATTGCATTGAATTAGTATTAGCCAGTTGAATGCACAACCTATTTGGAATAGATTGGAGGATTCTAAAGAGGATGCCATATTAGGGGTGTACTTGGTATAGATGCGAGATGAAATGTTTTCAACTTTTCATGTCACATCTCCTAAAAAATTCTGATAAAAACATGTTTTGAAGTAATGTCTTAATTTTTTTCAAAAAACTCTATATAGTGTAAAGCCTGCTAAATATATTAATCATAAACATTAAATACTCTGCACCCATGGACCTTTCAAAATTGCACCTGAAACCCCACCATTTCCTTTAAATTTGCATTGAAAATGCTTAAGGAAATGTTTCAGATATTCAACCAAGCATTTTGTCAAGCTGATTAGAGAATAATAAGAAGCTTTTCATGGATAAACAAGCTCACTGAAAAATTCAACCTCACTCAAATATTATTAATATCCATATGAGAAAAGTAATTTTCCAACCAGTGCCTCTTTAACTGTATGATGATGAAATTGAAATTGGAATTTGTTTAGTGTATGCTAATGTATAATTTTTTTACAGGACTATAGATATGGCATATGACTCTTGGACATAGGAGTGTTCAATGCCGTAGCTCACAAACTCAGACTTGACTTGGACTAGCAAACCAAAAATTTCAGACTTAGCAAAAATTCAACAACTTATTTTTTTATTTTTTAAATACTTAAATTTTGGAAAAGAAAATACAGCTACAAAATGTATCAAATATGTTTGGTGGGGGTTGGGGGGCAATGCCCCTAGTGGGGTTAAGGGGTAGCACCCTTGGTGCATTCCCTGTCGTGGTATAGGGTGAGGCCAAAGGGTGGAGACCACATCACCAAGCCCAAATGAAGACCTTTGAAACCACATAGGCATTCATGGCACATACCATTTTCATGAATTTTAAAAAGGCAAAAAACAACTTGCTCTCAAGGATGCCATTTTGCTGTGTGAGGATTACCAATGTTCTGTAGGGTTAAATAGCAAAACAAAAGTTCAAAAATAGCATCCAAACCTTGGTTGCACAGGTGTGTAGGGTTAAATAGCAAAAAAAAGTATAAAAAATGCATCTGAACCATGCTTGCACATCAAATCTGTATCCTTGTGAGTTTCCTGGTCAAATTTGCCAAAACATGGCGAGTGGGGACTGTAAAAGCTTTTCATAATTGCCACTTGCCGAAAACTCACTCTGTCTACCTCTATGAGTACTCCCCACATACTTGGGGAGTTTTCCAACTATGTTCTATGCAACTCCATGATAATAAAACAAAATATAGAGCTAACAAAATTGGAAAATGCCAATTTCTTTTTACAAGTCTCAAGTAAAAAGGGAGCATTGGAGAAGATGGGCACAAAAGCATAGCTTAGGTTAGGCACTTGCTATCCATTCCTGTCATCTGAAGTAGAACTGATAGTGGTTCTGGTTAAGTTGTGTTGATCTGCTGTGCTGGAGTTGATTGTGAGTTTTTCTCCCCGTCAAGTTCCCCCATGGTTAGAAGAAAGATGTGATAGAATGGTTCTTTGACTTCCAAATGGTTCCTCTATTGTCAAGGTTCTTTCTGTCCTTGTGAAAAGCATTGACAATTTTTTTGTTTATAATGTATTTTGGCATGAAAATACAGCTATGTTAGGCCCTTGCTATCCATTCCTGTCAGTGTCATCTGAACTAGAACTGATAGTGGTAGTTGTTAAGTAATGTTGCTCTGCTGTGTTGGATTTGATTGTGGTTTTTTCTCCTTAACAAGTTTCCCCATTGCTAGAAGAAAGATGTAATTAGGATGATTGTGAACTTTAAATGGATACCCTACTGCCAAGGTTCTCTCTGTCTAGATGAAAAGCGTGAACAGATTGTGATTATTATTTATCTAGCTGACAGAAAATCCTTTCAGTCTCTAAGATTTCTGTAGTATTAGTGTTGGTCTACAACAATGATGGCCTGCATCTATTCTGTGATGAGCAAAGTTTTAGGTTTCTTAGGGGAAGATTAATGATTGTGAGAATCTGGTTTATCCTACGGTGATGCCAGGTACTTTTTCTATTTGCAAGAGAAACACATTTTCTGTTGTCATGGATTATAGGTAAATTCCAGTGACTGGTGAGTGGGTTCTGATGACTACCTCATGGGTATTTATCTCAAGTCTGACATGTCTAATGATTTGTATCATGAAAATAATGTAAGGAAGTCTACTTTCGAACTTAAGGCAGAGGTCAAAGCAGTGGCTTGGGTATATCAACAATTACATGATACTGAAGTTAGGATTGTCTAGGACTTGAAGGGCTTGGGATGGATGCATGGCTGAAGTAAAGAGAATGAAATCTGGATTCACAGTTAAAAATAATAACATGTGTATCTATCCTTTTGTCATGTGGCTTTGTGATTTTGAACATAACCAGAATTGTAACCCCTATATTTTCCACATATATAGCAAGTAGTATTAAGGTTTGTAATGTCCCCTTTTTCAGCGTGATCTTGTTTTTTGATGGTTAGTCTATTTCTTGGACCCTCGTAGGCTAATAGGATTTGGTTAGGGGGTCAGTGGCTGTTTTTGGTGGGTATTGTCATTCCCACTCCTTCACTTTAGTATTCGATTCAGTACAGGCGTTTGTTGTTCAATGTTCACTAGCTTCTGACGACACGAAAAAATATTGAGTTTGGAGTATTTTTGTGGTTAAGTTAATTATTTAACTTATTGGTTTATTATAAAGTCAAATTGACTTTATAAAAGTAAAAAGCCACTTAAATATATTTAAGTGATGACTTAAGGTTATAAAGTGAAATTAAAATCACTTAAGTCATCAGAAAAGGTACGCCACTTGGCTAAGTGAAATATTAAACTTCTAAAGTGACTTTATACATTTTAAATATATTTAAAATGCCCAAGTCATCACTTTTAGAAAATCGTGCCTTTTTGGGGATATAAGGCAAAAGGGGCAATTCAACTTCATTCATTCATGATCATTTGAAATTGCTTCTATTTTATCTTCTTTGTGCATTTGTCTGAGACAAGGGTTACAGTGAATTTCTTCCATTGGAGAAATGAGGATCTTCAGTGTTTTGCAGACTTGAGGCTGTGAAAGACCAGCCGAATCTTTGCTACAGGGATGGCTTCAATTCAAAAGTCAATTTGAGCTTCATCAAATATGTACTTTTTCAATTATTTATAGATTGCAATAAGGAAGGGTAGATTGGTTGAATTTCCTTCATTCAGCAGCTACAGGCAACAAAGATCTCCAGCCGTACTCTTCTCCTTGTTGGCCGTACATTCTCCTTGAGCTGGCCATACTTCTCTTGGGAGGCGTGTTTCTTAAAAAGGCTAAAACGCCTTTCTTTTGGGCTTACATTGGTTACCATTTTGGACGCCTTGATCTCTCAAGGCTTTGGATGAAGTTTCTGCGTAGGAGAAACTCAGTTCTAGAGGTGGGATGTTGATTTTCATCAAATCTAGCAATTCTTGCCTGGCATGTATAGATCTACCTTATTTAATTAATCTGGAGGTTTCCAGGTATGTTTGTTGTATGCAATCTCTTTGTTGCAGCTGTTTAAGATTTATTACAATGGCAATTTCTCAGTTTTAGCTTTAAATTCCATTTTATCACCATTTTATGCTTGGCGCACTTCCCAAAGAACTGCCTCAAAACTCATTAAAACAAGCAAAAACACTCAAACAGTTAGTTTAGCATTAGAGATTGAAGTTGAGTCAGCTGGGCTCATCACAGTGGTAACAGAGCTTATTAATCTTGCCAGCCTGGAGGGTTAGATCCATATGCATCATCATTTGGGTCCTAATAGGGTCTACACATGCAGAAGACCTGGTTTGCAGAGGAATCAATTTCAGTTTGGGAATTCACAGTTTGAAAACCCGTTTGAAGAAATTCCTTTAGAAAACATGGCAGACAGGGATACACCTGCACCTAACAGGAACCCTCTTAATGAAGAGGATAGAGAAGCTAGAGATATTCTGAGAGGATTAGTTGCTGGACAGGAACAGGTGGCGAATGTTCTTCAGCAGCTTAGTACCACCGTACAACATTTGACTATTCACAGAAGGCCGAATTAGGAATAGGTGGAAGGTAGTGTACATGGAGGCCCATAGAGGACAGTTACTCCAGCATGCACCTATGACAGGCCTACTCGCCCAACGTTTGCCATAAATGATCTTGATGAGGAAGATGAGGCTGAGGAGGGAGGTGACGTGAATTTTGTTGATAACATCATGACACTACATGATGAGTGGGATGCCTTGCCCTAGAGAGTTAAGGATCACCTTAACTTTGATAGATTTGTGAGCTAGAAGAGAGAGCATGGCAGGAACAGGACAGACAGGAGGCCTAGAAACAGGAACCATGATCTAAGACAGGCAACAAACAAACTCACTTTGACCAATTTTGATGGTAGTGACAGAGTCACAGCTCGAGCTTGGGTGAGTAAACTAGATACCTTCTTGACATTATGTCCAATGGCAGAAGAGGATGCCATAAGGTTCGCAGCTCTACACTTGGATGGCGTAGCCGATGACTGGTGGCACCATGGCATGGTTACGTTGTAGCATGACAGGATCACTACTTATCATTAGTTTATAGATAAATTGGTTGAGAGATTTGACAAACAAGATCCATAGTTATACTTTAGAGATTTCGCTCAGCTGAAGCAGATGGGTAGTTTAGAATCATATATTGGAGAGTTTCAGAAGCTCTTGGTCATGGTAATTGGCATATCTGAGAGCAGATTGGTTATATTGTTCATAGAGGGTCTAGTTGAACCTATGAAAGGTTGGATCAAGGCTTTTGATCCCCCTACTTTGCAGGAGGCTATGAGGAAAGCTCGAAGCATGGAACTTACAACTTCACGTAGTAAGTTCGAATCAGAACGATCCTCATCCTACAATGATAACAGATATGATCCAAAGAAAACAGAAAACTCAGACCAAAAGAAAAAGTTTACAACTCCTTTGGATTGAGAAACAATCAATGATTTACGTAGGAAGAAGCTTTGCTTTTATTGCAAGGGCCCGTATGATCTTAACCATGACTGTCCCCTCAAGCCTAAAGGTCAAAATAGACAAATGGAGTGGTTTTATGAGGGTGATGACATGGCTGATTTATCAGACCAGCAAACTGATATTGCAGCTAGGAGCTTCCATTCTATCACTCTCGTTAGTGAGGAAAGTGGGAAGATAGAGCAAGAGATTTTAGAGGAGGAGCATGAGATGTTTCAGGAGGAGTATGATTTTGCTTCTTGCTCCAGGGGCTCAGAGGTGTTTGATTGGGATCAACATAGGTATGAGGTTCAGTTTGTGAACAATCCTCTTTTTGAGGCGAATGCTACAGTGTCTTGTGATAATCCGCTCTTCAAGGTAGATGCTGATTCTACTCCTGACCTTGATTTAGGGGTGAGCATTGATTGTAGAATTTGGGATTCTTACAGTGCATCGAGGTTTCAAACAGGGCTCGTTGAGGAGTTTCATAGTGTGTACATGGTAAGGAGTGTTCACAGTTTCACTTTCAATCTTCATGTACATGATTTGTTTCAGATGCACAGTTCAGTTGCGCACCTACTAGACAGTTTGTATCACAACTTACATTGCGCAGACATGGGAAGCAAACTTGGTCAGCTTTCTGAGTTGCTTCCTCTTGAGGCTTTCACTCTTGCGACACCTGACGTTGGAGTTGATATGGTTCAACATGATTTGTTAGTTGTTCAGATGTTGGTTGGCGGCATGAGGGACATTACACAACACTTCCTTTGGGATCCTGGTGGAGTGGAGTATTCCTTGTTGTTGAGATTGCTTGGGGACAAGCAATTTCAGGGAGGGCAGATTGTAATGTCCCCTTTTTTAGTGTGATCTTGTTTTTTGATGGTTAGTCTATTTCTTGGACCCTCGTAGGTTGACAGGATCTGGTTAGGGGGTCAATGGCTGTTTTTGGTGGGTATTGTCATTCCCACTCCTTCACTTTAGTATTCAATTCAGTACAGGCATTTGTTGTTCAATGCTCACCAGCTTCTGATGACACGAAAAAATACTGAGTTTGGAGAGAGTTATGAATATTTTTGTGGTTAAGTTAATTATTTAACTTATTGGTTTATTATAAAGTCAAATTGACTTTATAAAAGTAAAAAACCACTTAAATATATTTAAGTGATGACTTAAGGTTATAAAGTGAAATTAAAATCACTTAAGTCATCAAAAAAGGTACGCCACTTGGTTAAGTCGTCACTTTTAGAAAATCGTGCCTTTTTGGGGATATAAGGCAAAAGGGGCAATTCAACTTCATTCATTCATGATCATTTGAAATTGCTTCTATTTTATCTTCTCTGTGCATTTGTCTGAGACAAGGGTTACAGTGAATTTCTTCCATTGGAGAAACGAGAGATCTTCAGTGTTTTGCAGACTTGAGGCTGTGAAAGACCAGCTGATTCTTTGCTACATGGATGACTTCAATTCAGAAGTCAATTTGAGCTTCATCAGATATGTACTTTTTCAGTTATTTACAGATTGCAATAAGGAAGGGTAGATTGGTTGAATTTCCTTCATTCAGCAGCTATAGGCAACAAAGATCTCCAGCTGTACTCTTCTCCTTGCTGGCCGTACATTCTCCTTGAGCTGGCCGTACTTCTCTTGGGAGGCATGTTTCTCAAAAAGGCTAAAATGCCTTTCTTTTGGGCTGACATTGGTTACCATTTTGGACGCCTTGATCTCTCAAGGCTTTGGATGCAGTTTCTGCGTAGGAGAAACTCACCTCTAGAGGTAGGACGTTGATTTTCATCAAATCCAACAATTCTTGCTTGGCATGTATAGATCTACCTTATTTAATTAATCTGGAGGTTTTTGGGTATGTTTGTTGTATGTAATCTCTTTGTTGCAATTGTTTAAGATTTATTACAATGGCAGTTTCTCAGTTTTAGCTTTAAATTCCATTTTATCACCATTTAATGCTTGGCGCACTTCCCAAAGAACTGCCTCAAAACTCATTAAAACAAGCAAAAACACTCAAACAGTCAGTTTAGCATCAGAGATTGAAGTTGAGCCAGCTGGGCTCATCACAAGGTTGTACGAGTTTAAAGTTAAAAAAGTTGAAGCTTTACTCCATATTAGCAGGAGATGCATTTAAAATGGAATTGAATACACTAAACAGATAAAGTGCTCAAATTAGCTTTCATACACTATGTTAAAGCAATGAACAGATTCAATCATGGACCTCTTTAGCTAATGTTCTGCTGTGGCATAGGTTTTTCATGTCCTCTAGAACCACTTCCCCAAGCTGCAAACTAGTGCGCCTCTCTTTTGGCCTGATATTTTTCATGTTTGCTTGGGTAAGTAGGTAGTTCCTTCTCATGGGAGGGGGCTGTGGCCCCTGGAAATCTAGCACGAGCTAGTAAGAACTCAAATTTGCTCTAACCCACGAAGCCACTCAGATTCATAAGGAGGATCTTCATTCCTTAATTTCCCAACATGCACAAAGAAGCATGCCAAAATCCAGCACACCCTTTCATTAAGTGAATGGCTGTTATCTCAAACTGATAATAACCCTTGAGATCTCCTTATTAGTGGAAGAAATGGAACAAAGGTTCATGATACCCAAGGAAAGGGATTAGTGGAGATTCAAAGGTTGCAGATCCATGGAGTCTTTCCCTAGACCCAAGACCCTAAAATATTGGTTTCAAGAAAACTGGAAATTTAATGGATTAGTGGAAAGTAGAAAAAGATCAAATCTTTCAAGGGTGACCCGGGTTTCTTAATCAGGCCTTTTCATGAAACACTGGGCTCCCGCCTTCAACCCTGCCAAGTTGTTCCTGTAACAACCTACCTGATCTACGGTTTACAAAAGTTAACTGTCAACTACCTTCATCTGATTGTAACTATTTTGATTTCAAGAGAACTAGGGTTTCCAATAACAATTAACTTCTAAGTTTCCAGATTTCCGCTGAAATGAAACTTTTAACCGTTTTCCAAAGAATCGTAATGAAATAACTGTCATTCTAGGGTTTCCTTTTTAAAACACAAAATTACTTTATTATTCTAAATTAACTTAAAGAATTCAGCATTCCAATCTGGAAGAATCAACTGGCTAAATCTTAAGACAACATTTGCAGATTATTCAATGAACATTTATCGAAAATGATTAACAATTATTGCAACTGAAAATAAATTTTAATTTGACAAAGCAAATACCTGGAGATAAGTACGAGGAAATATTGGATATTAGTCACCATCTTCAAGCTGAAACTCTTGAGTTACTTAATCCATGAGGAAAAGAGGGATTATCATTAGGGGCTTTACCGCCCAACCAGACCTACTGGTCTCCCGTGTTCTTCAACTGAAGAAACTCGGCCCTTCTCGAGGTCAATCGACAAGGATCATATGTCATCATGTCTCTGAGCCTGGTGTCCATGTTCCTATACTACCGGTTGATCCTCCCTCTGTAGGTTCCCCCTAACCGGAAAAATCTTTCTGACCAAAGTATATCTGGAACACGAAAGCTGACTTTGCCTAACTGGCATTTACCTTGGCCAAGGATTTTAATGTTACTGGCACCACTGTGCTGATATCTCTGACACCACTATGCCGATATTTCTGGCACTATTGTGCTGTCAGCATTTACACCCTTGCTCGACATGATGATTCTCAAATCAAGTTATATCTTGCAATATCAGGTTGGATGTCATTCTTCTTAGTTTTAGGTTACTCTTAACCCAAGGAATATGTACATTTTCAAATCCCAATTTATTACACTTGTTATTTTCAGTTAAGGTTTCTACACAGGCTTATTTGAGGAAAGTTATAGTTTTAAGGCACATATATTTCCCCTTTGTTGTAATACAATTGATTTCTTCTAAAGAGAAGGATAGAGAGAGAAAGAGGATTAAGCTACCTCAATATAAGGTTCTCCTAGTCCTATCAATTTAAGGTCAGATGAGGATCTCGGAGCAATAGGAAGAATCACTCATATTCAATTCAGTAATTTAATGATGATGTGGTCTAGTAGCCAGAGAAGATAATTGTAAATAGAAATTCCAAAGTTACTTGACCTATTCACTGATTCAGGAAACAGAGTGTTCCGGTCTCCATTCTAACTGTCTTAATACAAAAATGAGTCTAGCTGCATAAGCTTCAGGGAGACAAGAGACAAAGTTCCATTTCAAAATACTACAGAGACGCAAGATTAGACATTACTTAATTATTCTTTTCAAGCAAAGATTTAAGGCAAGATTAGGTCGTTCACCTTGCAAGGTTTTCTTCAAATTTCGCTCTTCTACAAGCATTTTAGGAGACTCCGGTAGTTAGAATAGAGAACTCGGCACAAAATATCAGTGACAGGGAACACATTCCACAGTAAAGGTCCAAAAGATTACGGTATCAATTTCAAGGGAGTATGAGTATTTGTATCGGTTGACATTAGGGCAAGAAGCTATGATTTAGTACTCAACTTAAACAAATTTAATAACAGTTCCAAAGAGATAAAAGTTCCGACTGCCAACCCGTAGCACAGAGCTAGGTTAAATTCTTTTGAACGAATAGCTTAAGGGCATTTAATTCCAGATGATTTATACGACATGAACAATCATTTGCAAAATTAAATTTCAATTCATTACCAAGTTTAAATTGCAAGATTATCAATGCTTATTTCCTTCTACGTGCCTGATAATTTGACTTGGACTTGATGAAGCTTCACCCAATTATTCTTTCCGTGAAGAGCTCCTGAGACCAGGTCTTAGCTTCGATTATCTCTTGAGGCCGTCACGGAGCACTGGTAACCACCGCAATTCCGACTTTAGGACAATGATCAGAGAAAATAAAGAAAAGGAAAATCCCGATAAGAGAATGATTCGAAAATGGAGTGTATGATGGAAAAACATCCAACAAGGAAACTATCGAAAATTTCCCAATGGATAATGGCGAGTTCCCCCCCCGAATAGAAAGATGTAATGAATGCGTAAGATATTGCAGAGATAAGATGTTCTGCAGTAGTCGTCGAAAAAGGAAAATACTTGATAGGTAAAAGAGAGAGACTCCCGCGAATGAACCCTGTAATCTCCATTCGAGACTTCTTGCCTTCCATCGGTTTCATTTGGAGGCACGATGGAGATGGCGGAAGCTCTGCCTTTCAAGAAAACTGACCTCGCCCCTTTCACTTGACTTCCACGATTATAGCATTCATTATTTCTTTTAATATTTAATTATCTTTTATTATTATTTGATATTTAGAAATCTTTTGATTTTTAATTCCTTTATAAGTATTTATATTTATTTAATTTGACTTAAATAATCATTACTTATATAATTTTATCGAAGGCCAAGGTTATAACTTTGCAACACCTTCATACACCGACTCAGAGTTCGATGACAAATTGATCCTTGTCAACTACTTCCTCTCCCTGAGGACAGTCCCTCTTCCCTTCGTGCGATGTTGATCTTGCAACCACTTGGCACAAGAACTAGGGTTAGACCATTCCTAACATGTAAATTCACATTTAAATATCATCATCATCATCATATATATTCGCATATTAAAATAAACATTCATATTCACATTACAGTTGCAACAAATAGAGTAATTATTTAATCCTTTATTTCATATTCACATGAAAGCAGTGTTCCACGGGGTTTCGGGGACAGGGACGGGGGGACGCGTTTCGGGGACGCGGGGACAGGGGGTCTAAGTTTGGGGGCGGTGGGGGGACGGCGGCAGGGGGCTGAAATATATATAGTACTTGAAAAAATAGTTATAAAAAGATTTATAAGTATAAGAATTATACATCTTGGAGACAACTAGGAGTCCCCTAGACGCCTTGAGGACACCCCAGCATCCTCAAAGTCCTAGCAGCGTCTTGGAGACAACGACATTGGTGGTGGGATGGTGGCGCTGGTGGTGGGCTGGTGGGGGGACGTCCCCCCCAAGTTCCCAAGTCTCTGAGACGTCCCCCTCTAGGAAACGCGAGAATTTTTGGGGGGGACCCGTCTCCGTGGAACACTGCATGAAAGGCCATTATTTGCAACTACTTTAACGTCCATGGTTCCATTATCATAAACAAGTTAAGTTATAGTCTCAAGGTATGGGATGTGACATACTCCTCCCCTTAAGAATCATCGTCCTCGATGATTGTTTATTCTAAATTTAAACAACACAAACATAATCATAAATACAATGTTCCCAATTGTTCATCAAAAGATAAGAATTTTTTTATAGGATTTCTTCCATAAACCACCCAAATGTCATTTTCTTTAGAGTACTGGTCCCATTGGACCCTGCATTGCATAACCTTGCTGTTATGTAGGCACATCCTGTGCACCTCAAGCACTCTAAATGACTCGATTGTGATCACCCCTGGATCCCACACCTGGTGTTTCTTCTGGAGTAATCTGATAGTCTGTCTGATGGTTGTCTACAGTTGCTTGGATCCTTTGTTGAAAAGCTATTTGTTGGGACGGTAGTGGCCTTCGCTGATGCTGCCCCTTTGGATTCCTGTTAGGGCAATGATTGGCATAATGCTCCCCTCCGCAAATAAAACATCCTCCAAGTGGCCCTTTCTTCTCTGGAACCTTGCTTGTGTTGGTTTCATCCTGATTATTCTTGTTGTCCTTCTTAAAATTCTTGTGTGACTGATCCCACTTGTCCTTGTTACGTTTCCTGTCCTTGAAAGAGTCATCTTTCTTCAGCCTATGTTCTTGTCGAACTGCCTTTTCATAAGCCTCATCCATTGTTTGAGGAGCCAGTACATCCACAGGACCTCCTACTCGATTATTCAATCCCATTATGAACTTTCAGACTCGAAAATTTTCATCTTGTTGATACTGAGGAACATACTTAAGCAATCGAGTAAACTTCTCCCAATATTCATTAACTGATAGAGGTCCCTGCCTCAGATTCTCAAAGTCTAACAACTTTTGGTCATAGTATGTCTGCGGTAGCCACCTTTGACGAAATAATCGTACAAATTGTTCCCATGATACTTCAGCTGCTACCATTCCCATTTCTGCTCTTTTGTTCTCCCACCAGGTGGCAACTTCTCCCGCCAACTGATAGGCTGCCCATACTGCCTTTGAATTATCTGAATAATCTCTCAGCTCAAAGTATTTTTCCATTTATGTCAACCATGCCTCTGCAGAATCACCCGAAACAGAGCCCTCAAACTTAGGGGGTTTAATCTTCTTCATATCCTTGGCCAACTCATTAGCTAATCGACTCCTTTTATTACTCAAGCTTACGGTTTTAGAACTTTCTTCGTGCCGGTCACTATGGGTCTCAGACCCTTCCTCATGCATGTCAGCCTGCTTGTTCACTTTCTTTTCCAAATTTAGCAATCGATTTTGAGTGTCATTCATTAAGTTCAAGAGTTGATCCAATTTGGCCATAAGGTTACCATTGTCTTGATCTCCTGTGAACCCATTTCCGGAATTCTCCATTCCGATGAGGTTCCTGAAGTTAGGTATTACTTATTAGTCTATGCTGATTTAATACATGATTCAACACTATATGCTATCAGCTAATTATAGATTCCTTTCATTAGTGTTTACCAAAATACCTATCACTCCCTGTGATAGATTCAATTACATAAGGATTCTAATTAACTATCACTCCCTGTGATAGGTTTTATCACAAAATGAATAGCTATCAGTCTCTGTGATGTATCTAATCACAAAAAGAACAACTATCACTCCCCGTGATAGATTTAGTTGCAAAATGTTTATGAATAACTATCTCTTCCCTGTGTTAGGTTTTCATTACAAACAGTTTAAGTTTTTCAAAAGATTCAGGCATCTTAATTCCAATTTCGTCTTAGGTTCACATGATGAGCCCGAGGTTCAATGTCGAACCCAGTCGCTTTGATACCATGTGTAACAACCTACCTGAACTACGGTTTACAAAAGTTAACTGTCAACTACCTTCATCTGATTGTAACTATTTTGATTTCAAGAGAACTAGGGTTTCCAATAACAATTAACTTCTGAGTTTCTAGATTTCCGTTGAAATGAAACTTTTAACCGTTTTCCAAAGAATCGTAATGAAATAACTGTCATTCTAGGGTTTCCTTTTTAAAACACAAAATTACTTTATTGTTCTAAATTAACTTAAAGAATTCAGCATTCCAATCTGGAAGAATCAACTGGCTAAATCTTAAGACAACATTTGCAGATTATTCAATGAACATTTATCGAAAATGATTAACAATTACTGCAACTGAAAATAAATTTTAATTTGACAAAGCAAATACCTGGAGATAAGTACGAGGAAATATTGGATATTAGTCACCATCTTCAAGCTGAAACTCTTGAGTTACTTAATCCATGAGGAAAAGAGGGATTATCATCAGGGGCTTTACCGCCCAACTAGACCTACTGGTCTCTCGTGTTCTTCGACTGAAGAAACCCGACCTTTCTCGAGGTCAATCGACAAGGATCATATGTCATCATGTCTCTGAGCCTGGTGTCCATGATTCCTATACTGCTGGTCGAACCTCTCTCTATAGGTTCCCCCTAACTGGAAAGATCTTTATGACCAAAGTATATCTGGAACATGAAACCTGGCTTTGCCTAACTGGCATTTACCTTGGCCAAGGATTTTAATGTTACTGGCAGCACTGTGCCGATATCTCTGGCACTATTGTGCCTTCAGCATTTACACCCTTGCTCGACATCATGATTCTCAAATCAAGTTATATCTTGCAATATTAGGTTGGATGTCATTCTTCTTAGTTTTAGGTTACTCTTAGCCCAAGGAATATGTACATTTTCAAATCCCAATTTATTACACTTGTTATTTTCAGTTAAGGTTTCTACACAGGCTTATTTGAGAAAAGTTATAGTTTTAAGGCACATATATTTCTCCTTTGTTGTAATACAATTGATTTCTTCTAAAGAGAAGGATAGAGAGAGAAAGAGGATTAAGCTACCTCAATATAAGGTTCTCCTAGTCCTACCAATTTAAGGTTAGATGAGGATCCCGGAGCAATAGGAAGAATCACTCATATTCAATTCAGTAATTTAATGATGATGTGGTCTAGTAGCCAGAGAAGATAATTGTAAATAGAAATTCCAAAGTTACTTGACCTATTCACTGATTCAGGAAATAGAGTGTTTCGGTGTCCATTCTAACTGTCTTAATACAAAAATGAGTCTAGCCGCATAAGCTTCAGGGAGACAAAGACAAAGTTCCATTTCAAAATACTGCAGAGACGCAAGATTAGACATTACTTAATTATTCTTTTCAAGCGAAGATTTAAGGCAAGATTAGGTTGTTCACCTTGCAAGGTTTTCTTCAAATTTCGCTCTTCTACAAGCATTTCAGGAGACTCCGGTAGTTAGAATAGAGAACTCGGCACAAAATATCAGTGACAGGGAACACATTCCACAGTAAAGGTCCAAAAGATTACGGTATCAATTTCAAGGGAGTATGAGTATTTGTATCAGTTGACATTAGGGCAAGAAGCTATGATTTAGTACTCAACTTAAAAAACAAATTTAATAACAGTTCCAAAGAGATAAAAGTTCCGACTGCCAACCCGTAGCACAGAGCTAGGTTAAATTCTTTTGAACGATAGCTTAAGGGCATTTAATTCCAGATGATTTATACGACATGAACAATCATTTGCAAAATTAAATTTCAATTCATTACCAAGTTTAAATTGCAAGATTATCAATGCTTATTTCCTTCTACGTGCCTGATAATTTGATTTGGACTTGATGAAGCTTCACCCAACTATTTTTTTCTATGAAGAGCTCCTGAGACTAGGTGTTAGCTTCGATTATCTCCTAAGGCCGTCATGGAGCACTGGTAACCACCGCAATTTCGACTTTAGGACAATGATCAAAGAAAATAAAGAAAATGAAAATCCCGATAAGAGAATGATTCGAAAATGGAGTGTATGATGGAAAAACATCCAACAAGGAAACTATCGAAAATTTCCCAATGGATAATGGCGAATTTTTCCCCCCCCCGAATAGAAAGATGTAATGAATGTGTAAGATTTTGCAGAGATAAGATGTTCTCTAGTAGTCGTCGAAAAAGGAAAATACTTGATAGGTAAAAGAGGGAGACTCCCGCAAATGAACCCTGTAATCTCCATTCGAGACTTCTTGCCTTCCATCGGTTTCATTTGGAGGCACGATGGAGATGGCGAAAGCTCTGCCTTTCAAGAAAACTGACGACCTCGCCCTTTTCACTTGACTTCCACGATTATAGCATTCATTATTTCTTTTAATATTTAATTATCTTTTATTATTATTTGATATTTAGAAATCTTTTGATTTTTAATTCCTTTATAAGTATTTATATTTATTTAATTTGACTTAAATAATCATTACTTATATAATTTTATCGAAGGCCAAGGTTATAACTTTGCAACACCTTCATACACCGACTCAGAGTTCGATGACAAATTGATCCTTGCCAACTACATCCTCTCCCTGATGACAGTCCCTCTTCCCTTCGTGCGATGTCGATCCTGCAACCACTTGGCACAAGAACTAGGGTTAGACCATTCCTAACATGTAAATTCACATTTAAATATCATCATCATCATCATATACATTCGCATATTAAAATAAACATTCATATTCACATTACAGTTGCAACAAATAGAGTAATTATTTAATCCTTTATTTCATATTCACATGAAAGGCCGTTATTTGCAACTACTTTAACGTCCATGGTTCCATTATCATAAACAAGTTAAGTTATAGTCTCAAGGTATGGGATGTAACAGTTCCAAGCATGGTTCTTGTTTGGGTTAGATTACCCATCCTTTGGATGAATATTAGCAAGAGTCCTCTCTAGTACTCTACAGAAAATGGGGAATGGCATTGGTAAATACATCATGTCTTTGAAGCCAATCTAGAGGCCAGGAATTCTCAACCATGCTCACATCTGCATTACCCTAAATTTAAACCAGCCTCTTTCTGATTGCTTTATCTTGAATATGGGCAGGATTGAGTGGGATTAGTGATTTGATTATGAAAACATCCCCTTTCACTGCAGATTGTGGCATGACCATGGCCATCGAGCACAAGCCTGCCTTATAGAGAAATAACGACCCACCCAAGAACAAACCATCAGTGTACCAGATAGGACTCTGAACACAGATATGCTCACATCAACTTCCTCTGGTATGGAGTTGCAGCATAAGAAGGGGGAGTAAAGTCAATGCAGTAAGTTTAATAAATCATATAATAGAAGAGGCTTATAACAAAACAATACCCGTATTGTAATTCTACTTCATAGCTTGTTGAGGCCCTCATGGAGGGAGGTGAGTTAACATTTAATTAGCACAACCCAAGCTGGATCAGTAGTTTGGAAAACAAAGGAAAAACAACCTCAAAGAAAACAGCAAAGAGCTGGTTATATTCACTGCTGACACCAAAAGTTAGGCCCCAACTACTTGAAGCACATCTAAAATAAAAATACTTATGTTCATCTTGTGGTCACTAGTTTTGAAATTTGGTTTCCTGTTGTAATAGGAGAGATGGAAAAAAAGGAAGCGGAAATCATCTCCTGAGTTTCCGGATGCACCACACGATTTCAAGGAGACCGTGTATCTGTAAATCAGCAGAATGATACAAATTTAGATGGTAAAGCACATGGTGAGCCAGGTAGCCATGCCAAGAGTTGGCTTCACCAAGTCCTTAATATGAGGATCCTTTTTTAGAATAAAATGGGTATTAGAGTCCTTAACAAACTTCAATTTTTTAAAGTAGTATTTCATAAGCATAGGGTAGATTCGGTCCTCCTGCAATAAACCACCTTATTTGAGTCAATAATGATGGAATAACAAACGGGGAAGAAAGATTATTTTAAATCTGTAAGTCCATGTTTTAATGGGACCCCTCCAGTTATGTTCTCACTTATGGGACCCCTTCAGTTATGTTCTCACTTAACTTTTTAACATATATTTGGGGTACAATAGCACATGTGTTCTCACAAAGGCAAGAAAACATTATAATCAATATCTTATACTAATAGGAGATTTAAATGCCATCAATTCAGCAGAGAAAAAGCAAAGAAGGGAGACAGTTCAATCCAAGGATTGCTGCAAAATTTGCAGATCTAATTCAGCCGATTCTTTTCATTGATGTGGATTACTCAGAATGGGATATACACATGGACCAATAGACAAAAGGAACAGGAAAAATAAGCATGGACCAAATCATGTTATCTAGTTACATCATGGGCATCACCAAAAATATCACAGGACAAATCCACGAAACAAATTTATTTGACCTCTATCTTCATCATACTTAATATCTTGAACCCACCTCACAAGAGTCAAGATCAAACAATGGTGCACTAAATATTTCTAACTAGATAGTACAACATGAATAGGTTCTACAGGAAGTTATCCTTTCAAAGAACGTATCGCTAAATTAAGTGTCCACTCATTCAGCAACTTTTTTCAGCAAGCAAGAGAGACGGAAACAGAGCTTGCTGAGCTTCAAAGGATAATATAAAATAAAGAACTTATAGAGAACAGGGAAAGTAAAGAACAATTGCTTATCTCCAAGCTAGCAATTCTCTTCTAAAGAGAGAAAAATCACTTGGTGATGACAATCCAGGGAAAATGAGTTAAGGCTGGGGATTCTAACACACATTTTTTCACTAGTCTGATATGAATAAGCAGCATTCAATCTGCTCCCCAGTTTCATAGATTACTTAGGTGATCCTTCCAATACAATTCAAGAAAATCTGGATCAAGCAACTAATTATCTCAAAGGCATCCTTAGTGAGTGTATATCCAATGAATGTAGTAACACAACACAGGAAGATCTCTGCAACATTCCTACTCTCTTCAACAACAGGGCACTGAAGTAGAACTCAAGCAGATTGTTTTCTCTTTTGATAAAGATAAGGCCATGTGCTTAGATGGTTACTGGGCATTGTTGTTTCAAAATTTCGAGACATATTAAAAAAGGATATACTTGAAGCAGTGGAGGAATCATGCCAGAATAAGCAAATTCTAAGGCAATTAAATGAGACCCTGCTGGTTCTCATCCCCAAACATTCCAAAATGAACAACTGGTTCACTTTCAACTAATTACACTCTGTAATACGGTCTATAAAATAATATCTAAAATTGTAGCCAGCAGAGTCCGTCCCCTTCTATCCAAACTAATATGTCTTAACTCAATTTACTTTCGTCCTAGAAAGACAAATTGTGGACAGTATTATGTGTCCAGACTCCAGGAACTTCTTCACTCTACACATACACATCACAGTCCTTGAAGATTTATCAAGCTTGAGATGTCCAAATCATTTGATAGAACCAATTGGAAATTTTGAGACCAAATTTTCCAAAAAAGGGGTTTAACAAGGCCCTTATTGGCTGGAGAAATTGCTGAATCATTACATCCACCTTCAGAGTCTCAGTCGATGGATATATTGGCCTCCTTTTTCTCCTCGCAAGGTTTGTGATGGGATTATCCTGTAAGTCCATGTTTTTTCATTATTTTAAAATGAGTCTCGTCACAGAACACTTTCTGTCAACAACAAGAGGTATATGGTTATCAATTTGAGGATAGTACTCTCCTCCTTTACACTTCCATGATATCTGAAGTAAGTGGGCTTTGATCAATCTTCACAAAGTACCAATCTGCTTTGAGACAGCTCATTATTATGAAGAAATCAACTATTATTTTCTTGAATAGAGGGTAGTGAGCTAAGTTCAAAATTCTTCAAATCCTAAAATTCCAAGAAGGGACACTTCCACATAACTATTTGGCTTTCCACTCCACAGGAAGTACTGGAATCACATTGGCAGTAAAATTCAGATTCACCTCAAATAGTGGACTAACAGATGATTTTCTCTAGTGGGACTACTACAATTGATAAGAACAATTCTTCAATCAACGCCAGTCTATCTAATGACCATTTTACACATGTTGTGCTCAGTCCAGAATCTCAAAATACAAAGGCTGCTTCTTTGGCAGGGAAATGTAGACTCCTTAAATTTTCCTCTCATTACATCGTCAACCATAAAAAAAACTTAAAAAAGGAGGCCTTAATATCAATGATATGCAGAAATTTAGCTAATTTATGTCCATCAAGCTGGCCCGGAGATTACTCTATCCCAGTCACCATGGTTTGACATTCTAATTAAAAATGTATTACAGACAATGGTAGTGTTTCTTTGAAAGTTGCTTGATCTCATACTTTCTCCTCCATTGACCAAATCATAAAAAATGGAATGGCCCTTTGTAAAGACAGAATCACTTGGCAGATAGGTGATAGCTCCAAAAGCAAATTTTTTAACTCTTGGAATTCTTTTCTCCTTTTGACTGGACTAGTGTGCAAGGAGCTCCAAAAAAACATGGAAAAAGAATGGGATGTGGGAATTTTTCAGCCTTATGAAAAAAAAATTGGTCCAGCATTACTCTTTGTCAAGTCTAAACTCTAAACCATCTCAGTGACATATCTTAACAAGGGTAAAGGAAGACCCACACTTTTGGGCTAACATGATCATAAGATAGTGTATGGTGGCATCTTCCTATCAACACTTAACAAGTCAATCTACCATCTGTGACCCAAAATGGGAGAAATCTGGAAAGTCCATGATTGGCCAAGAGCAACTCTATTCCTTGTCGCTGGTTAACCATGAAAACATTCTCACTACTATGAATCCTTAAGAAATAGGGATGGATAGGGTGCTAGGTATTCCCCCTTATGCTTTAAGGGGGAAGAAAATATTTAACATCTTTTTCTTAACTGTAATTTCACCCAGAAAATATGGCACAGACTCACTGATACTTTAAGGCAGCAATTTAAAACTACACAATCCCTCTAAAAAAATTTAGGAACCACCAGTCCAAGGCTACTTCAAATCTAATTGTGATTGGTCCTCCAGGTGAAACCTAGGTGAAGCAAGCATAGGAGGAAAATTTTGTGCCATTTTGGGCAACCATCTACTTACTTTCAACTGATAAATGGGATTTCACTCTTACAACCTTGCTAAACTTCATGCTATCAATTTGTGTTTGCAAATTGGTGGGAACTTCAGATTCCATAGTCTTGAGATTAAAGGTGATTTTCAACATTTTGTGAATGTTATAATTGGTATTAAAATAATCCATTAGAGGTTGGGCCCAATAGTGGATGATATTTGTCATATTTTCCAATACTTAATAGCTAAATAGATCCCTTGAAATATCAACATGATGGTTGTGAAGATAGCAAACAATGTTTTTTCAAATCCTTCAGGGCCTTCTTGCCCAACATACAAAGAGATTCAATGTTGAGGCTAAGCTCTCTCAACAGTTGCATTTTTTCAATTATAACCGCAGGACAATATAGTCCACAAGTTCAAATGTATCCTTGAAGGGAGGCCCAATGATTCAGCTCCTTCTCTGTCTGTGTGCTTTGTGTTTTTCTCTAATCTGGGATGGTTTTGGCTCTGGGTGAGATTATCTTGTGTGCTAGTGACATGTTTGACTCCAGTTGAAACTGTCATCAGTGCCATTTTCTCGTCATGACTGAAGTCTCCAGACTGTCTGGATCACCCAAGCAACTTCTACTCCTCTTTTCCACCTTTCTCAAACTTTGAAAGTTTTAAAGAATGATTCGTAACTGCTAAGCTAATTTTTTTATTTTACTAATCCTATTTCAGATAATTAATCGACAACTCAAGAATCTTTTCCATGCTTTAGGTATGTCATGTATTAAGACCCCATACTAGTGCCGCTGTTGTTTTCATGCTTTCAGGTCTTCCAGAGATTATGTGATGCCTACCCAAGTTCAAAATCCTAGGTAATTTTTTCACCCTCCTAGTGCAAGAGTTATGTCCATCCCTGCCTTCACTAGTTTTATATTTTAATACTGCCACCAACTCCCAAGAGTAGTCACAACCTATATCTCCAAACTTAAATCTGAATCTTAGTGCTGGATCTAATCCAATTCCCTTGTAAAGTACCTATCGTAGAGTGTAGCTACAGAGGTCTGCAGATAATGATGATCTAAGTAATAATACCCCTGTGGATGCTGATACTATTGTATGCTACCATAGAACCCTGAACAGCACTTATGTATACATCTTTCTGAGTTTATTCGTACCTGCTAGAACACTGTTAATCTCCTTGTAACTTCCCAAACAGCTGTGATCCCTTTTTAATGAATTTCTCCTGCTAATAATGTGGGTGGTCTTCTTAACCTTTTGATCACCTTCATAAGTTTTTTGAAGTTTGTCCCACATCTGTTTCTCCGATCTGCAATGCATCACCTTGACAAACTCAGATTCCGATAGACCACACAAAATGGCATTATGCTTCTGCATTATTTTCACTAGCCCTCTTTTTGGCTTGATCAGTTGGTGGAGAAGGTGGCACAACATAACCATCCACTACCAATTGCCAAATGTCAAATTCAAGTGCCATTAGGTAGGTGCTGTAATGTCCCCTTTTTAGCATGCTCATGTTTGCGGATGGTTTAGCCGATAATTCTGACCCTCGTAGGCTACTGAGGATGGTTAGGGGGTCTTCTGGGGATTGTATCATCTCCAGTGTTCAGAGACTAGCAGTTTTGGCTTTCGTTTGAAGTCTCCAGGACTTTGTATGCAGTGTTCAGAGACTAGCAGTTTTGGCTTTCGTTTGAAGTCTATTAGTTTTAGTAAGTCAGAATTACATAGAGGGGGACCCTTACTATTTTTAGTAAGGCGTGTGGTCGTATGCAGTTACCTCGGCTTAGCACCCAATTCAGACGACATTCAGGGATGTTGAGTATTTATGGAGTTATTAATGTTTATTTGGCTCAAATAAACATTAATTAATTTAGAAGGATATATTATTAAGTTATAACTTAAACTTAATAATTAAGGGTCTAGGCGTCATAAGGAAGGGGCCAGTGGAGTTAATTAAATATTGTGCGCTAACTCCAAAGTATTTAATGAAATATTAAAAGGATGCAAGAAAATAACATTTAATGATATTAAATGTGCCTTTTTGAGAAATTCGACTTTCTCAAGAGGGTTTATATATTTCGCTTTGGAGTCTTTGCCATTCATGGGATTGAGCATTTGGAGTTGATGAATTTTTGTTTGAGAGAGGAAACCGAGGGTTTCTAATTCAGCCAGCCATTGGAGAACGTTAACTCTCCATTGTTGCAGCCTTTTGAAGTAGTGAAATATCTACTAAATTTGGCATACAGGAGGGCATCATACAGGTGTTCTATTTGAGCAGATTGGTGAGATTGATCTGAGGATTTCATTGTTTATCATTCAGAATATTGTTAGTGTTGAAGGGCAGTGTCTTTAGTTATCATCTTGAGCGATTGGCATCAAACCCAAGAAGGTACGGCCTGCAGATTTAAGTTTCTACACCAGCAAGTGGCGCCCCTTTCAAGAGGGACGATTTGGGTGAAGAAGGGCATTATAAAATCCAAGAAAAATCAAGAGGTGCGCCCAACATAAAGGAAGTCAACCATGAAAGTCTTGGGCAAAAAGGCAAGCTAGTTGAAGAGATTCAAATTTTTGAAGGTTGCTTGAAGGTTGTTCTTTTTGGCTGCAATGTGAAGAGCAGCTGCAAGTTTATAAATTCCGGGTATGATTGTATTGAGTTACTCTATTTGAACCTCGAGCAAATAAAATAAATATTTGAGGAGTTGTTATTCATTCTGGTTATTTGTATTCATTTCATGCCTTGTATTTTGTTCCAATATATGCAAATACAAAAAAAATAGAAAAACCCTTGTGAGAATACACAAAAATTACAAAACATAAAACAAAAGAACGAGACACCAAATTGAGGGCAAGAAGAGTTCTTACATTGGTATCAAAGCCTTAATCCTGCCATCCTGGAGGGTTGAAGGTTCACATGAGAAGTCACCACAAGTACTACACTTGCAGTAAAGGGGAGTCAGAAGAAGATTGGCAAAGGGATAATCCATTTGCAGAAGTACCTTTAGCAGATATGGGTGACAGGGCAGAAGAGGATCCATTGAGAAATGTCAGAAGAAACGGGGATAGGGATGATGACAGAGAGGTGAGAGAAACCTCGAGAGAGTTATGAGATGGCTAGCATCAGGTAGCTAGTGTTTTACAACAACTCTACAGTAGTTGACTTTACCCAGAAGACAGCCGCAGGATCAGGATGATGATAGGAGTGTAGCAGGGTCATAGAGAGTGCGGACAACGCCTTCCCACACTGCAGATGGGCCTACTTGACCCACATTTATGAGAGAAGAGCGAGTTGAGGAGAATGTGGAAGAGGTTGCGGATCCAACCTATGCTGATGCAATTATGGCTGCCCACGATGAGTGGCGACAATTGACACCAGAGGCGTGCGAGCTCATGCATTTTGACCAATTTGTGCAATCAAGGGTGGATTACTACAAGTCTCGATAAGGGAATAGGCCTCAGAACCAAAACAAAGATTTGAAGCACGCTACCAGCAAAATCACACTACCCTATTTTGATGGCAGTGGCAAGGTAACAACACAGTCTTGGATTCATAGGGTGGACACCTTCTTGTCACTTCGACCTATGTCTGAAGAAGAAGCAATCAAGTTTTCCACGCTACACTTAGAGGGAGCAACCCATGATTGGTGGTACCAGGGGATGGTAACGTTGCAACACGATCGCATCACCTCTTATCAAGAGTTTGTGGACAGGCTGGTTGATCGGATAAAAAGGACCCAGAAGTTTATTTCAGGGACTTGGCACAACTTAGGCAGATTGGCAGCCTAGAGAGTTATATTAGTGATTTCCAGAGGTTATCCGTGATGGTGAGAAACATTTCAGAGAGAAGGCTAGTTGTGCTCTTCATGGAGGGGTTGTTGGAACCGCTGCGAGGGTGGATTAAGGCTTTCGATCCATTGACATTGTAGGAAGCAGTGAAGAAAGCAAGAAGTATGGAGTTTGCTGCCCCAAAAAGCAAGAGCTCACATAAGGATGTTCCTTCAACCAACAAAGAGGACTCTCAGCAGGAGGATGATAAGAAAAAGAAACCAACAACCACGACGGTTGAGGAGTCACGTGAGGAGCTAAGAAAAAAGAAATTATGCTTTTGGTGTAAGGAACCATACAACTCGGATCATGATTGCCCTTTGAGACTTAAGGGCAAAGCAAATCGAATCATGTGGGCATACTATGAGGATTCAGATTCGGATCAGCCAACTTCAGAGGATCATCAGGATGAGAAGGCAAATACTGATGGGAATTTGGCTCCTATGGCATTCTTTGCTAATGTTTAGGACGAGACCACATTTAGGTTTAGGGGGACAGTTAATGGGTAGCATTATGTTGCTATGCTGGACACGGGAGCAACACATAATTTTATTGACGAGGGTTTCGCGGCTAGATGCAGACTACAGGCCGAGGATTTTGATGGATTTAGAGTTTGAGTGGCTGATGGATACACCCTCGCGTGTACTAGGCGGGTTGCTAATCTCACTTTGATGTTGAACAACTATGAGTTACATTATGATTTCTATGTAGTCAACATGGGTGAGATGAATATAGTTCTGGGCATGAAATGGCTCCAGGACCTGGGAGTATTTACCCTCGACGTACCTAAGGTGGAGATGTCATTTGAGGTTAATGGCAAAAAACATGTGCTGAGGGGAATCACAGATGGGAGCTTGTATTCTATCTCTCTCTGTAGAGAGAAGAATAGGGAGAGAGAGCAGGAGATGATTTAGGAGGAGTCCGCGCTAGTTGATGACTCCAAGGGTTCAAAGTTGTATGCTTTAGATCAGCATGGTGGTGTTGTCCAGTTTGTAAACAACCCCTTGTTTGAGGTAGATGTTACATTGTCTTATGATAACCCGCTTTTCGGGTTAGATGCTGATTCCACTCTTGACCCGGGCTTTGAGATGAGCGCTGATTGTAGTGTTTGGAATCCTTCCAGTGCATCAGGGTTTCAGACAAAGCTCACAGAGGAATTTTCTGAGGTGTACACAGTGAGGAGTGCGTACAGTTTCACATTTGACCCTCATGTGCATGATCTATTTCAGATGCATAGCTCTGTGGCGCAGGTACTTGACAGTGGTTATGACAGTTTTCCTTGCGCAAAATTTGGAAGCAAATATGGTCAGTCTTTTGAATCACTTCCTCTTGAGACTCATACTCGTGCAACACCGGATGGTGAGTTTGAGTTGGCTCAGCGGGTTTAGCCAATTATTCTGAGGAGGGTGTCGCAAGAGTAGTTTGATGATATTAGGGACATTGCACAGTTCTACCCATGGGATCCTGGTGGAGCGATCTTACAGAGGAATATCTATTGGCAATTGAGATTGCTTGGGGACAAACAATTTCAGGGAGGGCGGACTCTAATGTCCCCTTTTTAGCATGCTCATGTTTGCAAATGGTTTAGCCTATAATTCTAACCCTCGTAGGCTAATAAGGATGGTTAGGGGGTCTTCTGAGGATTGTATCATCTCCAGTGTTCAGAGACTAGCAGTTTTGGCTTTCGTTTGAAGTCTCTAGGACTCCGTATGCATTACTTACTATTTTTAGTAAGTCAGAATTACATAGAGGGGGACCCTTACTATTTTTAGTAATGTGTGTGGTCGTATGCAGTTACCTCAGCTTAGCACCCAATTCAGATGGCATTCAGAGATGTTGAGTATTTATGGAGTTATTAATATTTATTTGGCTCAAATAAACATTAATTAATTTAGAAGGATATATTATTAAGTTATAACTTAAACTTAATAATTAAGGGTCTAGGCATCGTAAGGAAGGGGCCAGTGGAGTTAATTAAATATTGTGTGCCAACTCCAAAGTATTTAATGAAATATTAAAAGGATGCAAGAAAATAACATTTAATGATATTAAATGTGCCTTTTTGAGAAATTCGACTTTCTCAAGAGGGTTTATATATTTCACTTTGGAGTCTTTGCCATTCATGGGATTGAGCATTTGGAGTTGATGAATTTTTATTTGAGAGAGGAAACCGAGGGTTTCTGATTCAGCCAGCCATTGGAGAACGTTAACTCTCCATTTTTGCAGCCTTTTGAAGTAGTGAAATATCTACTGAGTTTGGCATACAGGAGGGCATCGTATAGGTGTTCTATTTGAGCAGATTGGTGAGATTGATCTGAGGATTTCATTGTTTATCATTCAGAAAATTGTCAGTGTTGAAGGGCAGTGTCTTCAGTTATCATCTTGAGCGATTGGCATCAAACCCAAGAAGGTATGGCCTGCAGATTTAAGTTTCTACACCAGCAAGTGGTGCCCCTTTCAAGAGGGACAATTTGGGTGAAGAAGGGCATTATAAAATCCAAGAAAAATCAAGGAGGTGCGCCCAACATAAAGGAAGTCAACCACGAAAGTCTTGGGCAAAAAGGCAAGCTAGTTGAAGAGATTCGAATTTTTGAAGGTTGCTTGAAGGTTGTTCTTTTTGGCTGCAAATGTGAAGAGCAGCTGCAAGTTTATAAATTCCGGGTATGATTGTATTGAGTTACTCTATCTGAACCTCGAGCAAATAAAATAAATATTTGAGGAGTTGTTATTCATTCTGGTTATTTGTATTTCATTTCATGCCTTGTATTTTGTTCCAATATATGCAAATACAAGAAAAACAGAAAAACCCTTGTGAGAATACACAAAAATTACAAAACATAAAACAAAAAAACAAGACACCAAATCTAGGGCAAGAAGAGTTCTTACAGGTGCACATCCTTATGCTCCAAAATGCATAGTTTGTTCTGTCGAACAATGGGGCTCTATTTGAAGAGAAACCTTCTTGACATGTCATGTGTGCTTTTGAGATCTACCTTCTAGTGGTTAGGCTATTCTTGAAGGAACCCACTCTGATACCAATTGATGAACTCACACTTATACTAAGAGGGGGGGTGAATCAGTATAAGACAATCTTTTACCTTTTCGAAACTTAATCAACCACAATAACTTCAATCACACAACATCAACAATTAAGAGCACAAGAACATGAGGTTTACGTGGAAACCCTTTTGGGGAAGAAAAAAACTGCAGCAAAATATTGCTTATATTCAACTTCTCTTACAAACTTCATAGGCACCAACCCACTGGAGACACCAATCCCAGCAAGAGACACCAATCTCTTCTAATGAGAGGCACCAACCTCCCGATCTCTTCAATTAGGAGGCACCAACCTCCAAATGAATATTATGTTTTCCTTCTCGAGTATTGCTGCACCAATATGCTTCACAAATCTGCCTTAATACCTTCACAAAGATCTGCCATAAACTCCCTCAGCAATCTGCTCAAAAGACTTTCATAAAACTTCTCACAAATTTGGCATAAATCTGCACAAAATACCTTAAAAGGTCTGCTCAAATCTTCAACAACTTTTGCTTACAAATCTGCCATCATCGTGCTTTTAGATCTGCTCTAATATAAAAATATATTCAATTATTTCTTACCTTCAAAAACTCCTTGCAACCTCTCCTTATACCTTCACAAATGGGGGCAACTTCATGAAAGGATATATCCTTTGCCAAGGGAGATAAGTTTCAATTTATTAGCACCTTTTCAAAACACATATTGGGAGCACAAAATAGGGTCGGCCCAATATGAATTAAATTCAAAATAATTTAAATTCTCTTTGCTATCTTTCTGGGCACTAGCAAGGCATGGGTTGGCCCATGCATAAAATAAAATATTTATTTTATTTGAATGCATTTTAAACTCTAATTGGGTGCCAAAACTATACAGGTAGGCCAGCAAGAATTTAATTCGTTTTATCATTATTCATTTCCGCTTTTGATCTGCTTCAGCAATTTATCAAACTGATTTGTACTTTGACATCAATGACAACATTTTTCTGACTTTTCTACATCCTCAAACACTAAGGAAAGCTGAACGGTAGGTTATTAGAGTTCTAAGGGTATTCAAACTCTTTAACAATCAGCAATAACCCCTTAATTAATTCCATGCCCTCCCTTTCAAGTGTTATGGCAGTCTTCAAATAAGGGATGTGGCTGGTGAAAATAAAAGCTACGCCCTATTTTTGGGCCTCTTTCGTCTCCATTAATTTTTCCTTTGGATTTTATTATTATTTTTGCAGGTAAAATACTCCAAAAAATATCTCTACCGAAAATGTCAAAATGATATTACCTAAGCCAAGTCACCAAATTCAAAAAATTATTTGTCCTATGGATTTTGTCAATAAATCCCTGCAATCACCAATTTAAGTGCACCTGTGATCCTATGTGAATTCACTAAGAATCAGCTTGTTGGTTTTTCGTCCACAAAATAGATTGCCAGAAGGGTTTTACTTTTCATCCTTCGGCTGCAAAATGAACCAAATTCAATCTCTCCAAAGTAGGTTTTATCAGAATAAAATGCTAAGAATGCCCTTTTTCCATTCCCATTCATCTCTTTTTATACCCTTTTCATTGTTTTCTCGAAAAGCACTCTTTGTTTTTTTTTTAATTTTCTTTTTTTTTTTTTCTCTTTTTTCCCCAAGCGACTTTATTAATTTAAGTCTTTAACTTTATATTTTAAACCTTGGAAAGTCACTTAATAAAATAATTAATTAAATAAAGTTACCCTATCTTAGACAACTTAATTTAATTAATTAATAATTTAATTATTTCTGCACAATGGTCAAAAATATGGAAAATAATAAAATAACCCAAAATAGGAATATTACATCCCTTCTTAACAACAGTCCCTTTTTCCATCCCTCTCCACAAGCTCCTTCACAAAATGCCAATCTCTAGCATATCAGTGATCCTGTCAAGGACCAACTGATTGTAATCCTCACAAAAATCAATGCTGCTATCCTTCAGTTAACCCAGATTATTGAAAGCCAAGTCAAAGAAAAAGATGATCATTCAAGCTTTATGAAGATACTGATTAGTCTCCTACACGAGCAATCTAAAGCCCTTAGTCAACTCCAACAAAGCACGGCCAAAATGAAATTCTGCAAGTTGCAGCCAAAATAGTGGTTTTTGGCTAGAAAATCTGGTGTTCTGATCACCCTTTCACCCCATTTGCCAAATAGTCCTCTCAAACCCCTAGTGCCAAAGGAGTCATGTAACAAATAACATGCTAGTTCAATGCTCTGCTTTATTTCTGGTTTTACATCCATATATAATTTAGTCCTCAAACAGTGGGTCCAAGTTGTGCTGCTGTTAAGAACACATTACTGTTATCTTCATAGTTAATCCTGCTTTTAAGTATGTAATGCAATCTATTTCATCTATATGTTAGGTGTGGCTACCCTTTTTTAACATTGGGCTTACTTTCCTGCCTCTTGACCATTTCAATTGGTTATGGACTTATGGGTTTTTGCAAGTGCAGCTTTTCCTACTTTAATGTGATCATGTCTTTTATTAAAAAAATGGTTCAAATTGCAAGTTTTTCAAAAAGATTCCATGCAAATGAGAAAAACCCATAAAATGCAAGCAAATGAAAAACTAGGGGAAATGGGAAAATACATGCATTCCCATTTGAAATTTGAGTAATTGACCATGTCATGCCATTGTCATTGAACTATGCTTTTTGCTTGATGTCTTTACTCATAGTCACAAAAAACCTCCAAGTTGAAAAAGGTCCCTTTTTGGCCATATGAATAAGTTCACTATCTTTTGTGAGTTAGTGGGTCAACTTTGATCCATTCTCTCTCAAAATGGCCCACTCTCTCTCTAACAAAACATATTGTAAAATTCATATATATTGCCGTCCCCTGCTGTCCCCCAAAAATGGCCCTCAGACTGTTGTCCGCAAAATGCATCCCCTGCTGTACTCCCATCCCCGTCCCCAAGATGCCACAGACACAGGTATTATTTATATTTCTATATCTGTACTCTTAACATGTGCCAAACCTGGGATCAACAAGAAAAGGTGAATCCTGTACCCAAACACATAATCAGGTAACTTAGTTTAAAACTAGCATGATGAATCTTGTCTCTCAAGTATATTAAGCAAGCAACATTGAGGTATGTAGACATGTTGAGGATGGAGGATTGATAAAACCTGCTTAAGTGAGGACATCAATTGTACCGTTTCACACTAAATTTGGTAATGATATCATGAAATTTTTCCTCCAGATGTGAACATTGTTTTGTCCATGATCCCTTATAGGCCATCATTTCCCAGATTGTACTCGAGAAGTCAAACTAGTGCTAGAGATCTCAATCTATGTAGACCATGAATTGCTTAAAGATGGCAATAAGAATTCCGAGTTGTAGCTTTTTGAATCTCAGATAGGCTTATACTTAGTTTATTTGCATAAACAAGAGGTATATGTATGCATATAGATTTACTAATTTCTGCATCTACATTTCTTTATGTGCAGGTATGTAAAGACAATACATGACTTGTGAAACTATGCCTAAAAACAACAGTTCAACATCACTAAAAACAACATTTTATCAATTTGCATATTTAAAGTTTATACAATAAATTGATTTTATCTAAATTGAAAACAAAACAAATTATCATTTGATGTACATCATTGATTTTAGATTTAGGAATGAACATTGAAAATAGGAAATGCAAATGCCAAAGTATGGAGAGACAAGACTCACCTCTAAGGCTTGATGAATGTGTTGAACAATGAATGTTTGATAATATAAAGATTGAACAGTAAACTGAAACATTAAAACCATGTCTAGGTTTTACTTTTTGTTCCAAAATTTCCTGTCAAACATATTCTACGGGATGGGAAAATTTTGATTTATGAAGACCTGCCATGTGCTCTTGCCCTTCCTCTCCATCTTGCATTCTTGCTCTTACAATTCACTCTTGCTTGATGCAATGACAAACTTGGTGGTGATTCGGATTGAGGGTGGGATGTCTTTTATAGGTTTTTAAAGTGTTTAGGATGTGGGCAGGGCCAATAAATTTTTTAGTATTAATGCTGGATGCTCAAGGGATGTGATTAAGTTTCCTATAAGTCTTAGGGACACCCCAACATCCCCTAACTTCCCCATAGGGGGAAGGTGATGGGACGATGCCTTAGAAATGTCCCTCTCTATGTGAAATGCATTGGGGCCATTTTCTGCTTGCTGGGAGTGGTGGGGGTGCATCCCCTTGGCGTCCTACCATCCTAGGGACATTCCAGTCTCCGGAATGGCCTACTTTTTGTTGTTGTTGGGGGGAGGGGAGGGAGGGCGGCGGTGCAGGTCCCCGTGGAACACTGCCAACAAGAAAGTTTTCTTCCACAGGTTTTTGGGTTCTGTGAGTTTGAAAAATGTTCCAAAACAGAAATAGGCATGCCAAGGAGTTTTTGGTAATCCCAACATTGAGACAATCACATTTTTGAAGATTCTGAGCCACATGTTTTTTGTTCAAAATTGACTTTTTCATTATGTGGTTTGATTTGTATTTGGGAATTTGTCAAAATTTGGGCTATTTTGTCTTGAATGAATACAAAAGAATGTAAGCAAGCATCAAAATGATTGGACATATTTGTTCTTCTTTTTCAGTGATCGAACAATCAAATTGTGGAATCTAGCTAATGTGCTAGAATCTTATGGTGCTGAAGAGCCAGTCAAGCTCACTTCACAGGCAACTGTTGCAGCTCATGACAAGGACATAAATTCTGTGGCAATTGCACCAAATGACAGTCTTGTCTGTACTGGGTCTCAGGTTTGAGTCAAACACTTCTGATTATATGTCACTATACATTTGTGACTTAGAGCAAATATTGATAATGACATCTTTGCTAAAAAGGATTTATTGATTGCCTAAGCCATATCTGATGTGCCTTTATCAGGATAAAACTGCTCGTGTGTGGAGGCTTCCACATTTAGTACCATTGATGGTGCTAAGAGGCCATAAAAGAGGAGTTTGGTGTGTAGAATTTTCCCCTGTTGACCAATGTGTAATGACAGCGTCTGGTGACAAGACAATCAAAATATGGGCATTATCAGATGGGTCATGCTTGAAGACTTTTGAAGGGCATACTGCAAGTGTATTGCGAGCTTCATTCTTAACTCGTGGGACACAGTTTATTTCTTCTGGTAGAATTGCTTGCTTATCCTTTTAATTCCTTATCTAATTTAAAATGCAATTGTTTTGTTCTTTTTAACATTAATTATCATATTTCATTTTTCATACATTCATCATTTATGATGAATTTATTCTGTCTGCTGTTTGAAACTTTCTTGTTTCCCAGGTGCTGATGGCTTGCTGAAGTTGTGGACAGTTAAGTCAAATGAATGTATTGCAACTTTTGACCAGCATGAGGACAAGGTGAACTGCAACTTGCCTCTTGAGTTTTCAAGCAAACAACTGTGCATGATATGAAATGCTTTTCATGGACTGCTGTCTTTCCTAGGTTTTTAATCTCGTATGTACTTTGTTTGGAGATTTGTTTTCATTGCACATGCATGAAACTACATTTGATGTTTTGGAGACCCCATTCATTTTTATTTCCACTTTCTTTGTTTCTTGTTCAAGTTTAGAACTCTAGATTGCAAGCTGTTGATCTATGCATTCTATATCCCTGTTGTAAGATTTTGTTTCATGTCAGTATCTCCTCGGGCATAACATAATTTTGTGTGTTTTATTCTACATTTTGCTGTTTTAGTGTACTTTGAATATCTTGTTTAGCTAAAATTCGGTTGGCTGTAAAGATTTTGGCCTATAGTTTCATTTATTAATAAGAGTGAGTTTGACTACTGCAATTCTGACGATGCTGGTTAACTACATTGATTATATTTCTAATCATTTACTCATGCAGATATGGGCCTTGGCTGTTGGCAAGAAGACAGAAATGCTTGCAAGTGGTGGCAGCGACTCTCTTGTAAATCTTTGGCATGATTGTACTGCTGCAGATGAGGAGGAAGCTCTTCTCAAAGAGGTATGCTTCATGAGTTTCAGTTCGATCTTAGTACTGAGCATGCAATTAAGCAGTACTATATTTCTAATCGCTATCATATTGATGATGAATTTGTTCAGCTTGTTGGTCTTCAAAATATATATAATCCCTTGGTTTCTTATTACTACTGCTGTAGCTTTGGTCTTTATTTTTGAGCCCTTACATATTCTTGACATATTCAGATACATGCCTTCTGTATGTTAACATATATGCCTTGAGATCCATGTCTTATCACTTTTATGGTACAGGAAGAAGAAACATTGAAAGACCAAGACTTGGCAAATGCTCTAGCAGATACTAATTATGCCAAAGCCATTCAACTTGCATTTGAACTAAGGAGACCGTATAAGCTCCTTAATATCTTTACAGAACTTCAGAGGTGGGATCTGGTTCTTGTTCTGCTAGTTTCCTATCTTTTTTCATATTTCTTGAATTATTTTTCTGACTTGAAGTCTACCTTTGTCAGAAAATGGCATGAAGAGAATCATATAGGTACAGTGATAAGTGGCCTAGGGAAAGAAGAACTCAGATTGCTTTTAGAATATGTTCGAGAATGGAATACCAAACCAAAATTTTGCCATGTTGCCCAGTTTGTGTTATTTCATCTTTTTAGTGTCCTTTCTCCAACAGACATCATGGAGGTACTTATGTATTCAAGCTATAAATTATCTTGCGTTTGCATTTATATTTTATTATTGAGTTAGATATATATTTTCTTTATCATATACTCATTTTGGTTTGTTTAATTTTATTTTAGATTCGAGGCATTAATGAACTCCTGGAGGGCCTTATACCATATTCACAGCGACACTACAGCAGAATAGATCGGTTTGTGAGAAGCACATTTCTGTTGGATTACACCCTTGCATCAATGTCTGTTCTCACTCCTTCAGAGACAGGTTTGCCATCTAATTTACCATTTAGGACATCTACACAAAAAGAGCAGCATCTACGTTCAGTCACTGAAGTAAATTTGACTACTTTGGAGCCTGTTTTGGAATCACAGAAAATTGAATCTGCAGAAATCGTAATGGCAAGTTTTGACAAGAAAAAAGTGTCTCCTAATGATATGGATAACACTACAGATGGAGATGATAAAATGGATAATACAGGAAATTTTAATTGTGAGCCCAGTGTGGCACAGCTCGGTTCATCCAAGAAGCACAAGTCTGGCAGCTCTAGAAAAAGAAAATCTAGTGCAATTGTAAATGACCCTTTAACAAATGGTACAAGTGCAAATTCAACCACCATTGCACTTCAATGTTCTGTTTGCCATTGACTCCATATTAAACTTGTACTTGGCAGCATGAATTCAGAACTGGATAGCAGTATTTTTATTTATAAAAGAACTAGCCCCTCATGATTGACTTGAAACAGGAGGAGCAGTATGCACGGGATAAAGTTGCAAGACGGACAGAATCAGTGTAACCTTAGTCTTGTTGCATTACATTTGTTCTGATCATGTTTTGATGAAATTTTACTCAGAGTGACGCTCTTCTGATAGCATCAAGTGCTCCAAAGCATGCATTAATATCAAATTTTATTCATAGTCTTTTCTTGATACTCAAAGGACTCCATGGTCATCTTTTCGCAGTGGGGGTCTAAATCAGTTAATGAAGCACAAGTTTTCCTTGTATATTCAATATACAATCTTTTCCTGCAGAATTTGTAATCTGCAAATGCCCCTTATGGGGTCAGTTTAAGCAATGTCGTTTAAATAGTTTAAAGATTCCTTATCCAATATTAGATGGGCTCAACAACTGGAAAGGATGATTTCAAATTTATCGAGTACATTATGTAACTTGGCAATGGAATCACTGTATTTTCTAAATGTAATTCAATCTTGGCGCATTTCAATTATAGGTATGAAAATTGGAGTAAAATTTCTTGAAATATTGAGCGGATGACTACAGAGGAAAACTAATTAAGAGGGTTAATATTTAATCATATCGTTAATGTAAACTTTGATATTTGTAAATGGACATTCACCTGGGCCTACAAGCTCCATAACAATACATGAATAAACTTATTCTATGGCTATCCCGTGTTCGCTGAATTATTCTGTGCACTTGTATTCTTGGTAAAAGAAATCTGTTTCATGGCAATAGTCTAAGGCTGACCAAAGACGAGGTTATAAGATATTCTAAATAAGCACACCAAGAAGTGAGATAACCAATTATCCAAACAAATTGTTCTCAATAGAAAAGTTGTCTTGTAAAAAAACTTACTAAATATTGAAATTAATATAAGTGGTTTATTTTGTACAAAAATATTGTTACCACTTTCAAACAAGACCATTTTTGTAATATATCAAAAGCCTCTAAACACAAGATTGTAAAAGATTTCAAATAGCCAATTATCAATTTAAAGAAAGTTGTTTATTGGATCAATAGTTCTTGTTACTCAAACAATTTTATATCTTTCTCTTTTAATACGTTGTTTAAGGCCTTGCCTTACATAGACTTGTAAAATAAAATTTAAAGTATGGTAAAATTCTATTCACATTAATAAAGTTGGGTTGTGTATCATAAGACACCAAAATAGAGACATAAATAAATTATAGAAAAATTATGTTGAAATAATAAAGAATCTAGGATAGGACTCTAGAAGCTCAATGACTAGCATGACAAGGTGACACTATCCAAACCGTACTTTGTTGTGCAACCCAGGCACTAATGATCAAAGTCAATATAAAAATCAAATACATTTCTAAATCTATAAGGCCTATGCATAAGAAAAAAAGATACACCATCACAATATTCCAAGAACTAACAAAAAGGTACAAGAATCCTAAAAAACTAGTTTAAAACAACTATTTTAGTTTAATGCTAAAAAAAATAAATTAAATAAATATTTAAATTAATAAAAACAAGTAGGCAAAGCTCAAATTGCCATGTGAGATAAACTCCAATAAACCTATAGCTAGGGCAAACTGGAAGGTTGGGGTTGCTTAGGGGCTTGCTTTTAGGTCAAGCCCCTATTTTGGTCTTCCAACCTCATGGGCATCCCATGGAATGAGGGAAGGTAGGAGATTGTGTGCTCTTAGACACTATGTGTTTCTATGACAAAGAACAATAAAAATAAATCTATAAGCATTAATCCTTGGTTTGCAAAGAAAAATACCCTAGTGTGTATGCAAGGAAAAAGGAGGTGATAGCTCCATGATGTCAAAGGAAACAAGAAAAGAGTAAATAATAAACAAAGAGATAAAAAAGAGCAACACATCATTCTCGACAAAAACAATAGAGGATGCTTATGGGACCAAGGAGGTGTGGTAGAATGTTGGAATGTTGTAAAGCTTGTAGAGTGTTGGAAATTTTTGTAGGTTGCCTTCAAGATTTCAAGCTTACATAAGGAGTGAGAAAGAATCTTCTTGAGAATGAATAGGAAGCTAAATATACATTAGAAAATGCAAAGGTGACTACTGGACTTCCAAAAAATTGACATATAATAATTATAAAGGAATATTTGGAAGTTGAAGAGTTATTGGTAGGTCATAAAACATACACAACTATATAATTGGATGATGGAAGCGTGCCATGCAAACATTTGCATGTCGTAGTAGCATATGTTAGGATTAAGGTGCCATCCACCTTGTAAATCCTATGTCATGGTTCCAATATCCTTGGAAAGTGTCTCTAGGCACTTAGGATGTATTAAGAAAATATTTAATGATATTAATTCCCACTATTGTTTGTAATCTATTCATAAGGGGTGATGGGATCCACTAGCAGCAGTAAAGGTGACTTGTTGACATAAATATTTAATATTGTTTTTCCCACATGTGGACAACTATAATGGGATAATAAATGATAAGGGAAAGGACAAATGAGTGACTATTGGTATTCTCCAAGTGGGAGCTTGGAATGAGGCAACAAATGTCTCTTGGTATTCCATCATTTATTGAATTTAATGTAATGTTTATCTTCCAAATTTGGGCACACAAGTTGGAGGGAAAGTATTAGAGCCAAAAGTAGTACCTTTCACATTCCAAGGAGGTAATCCAAGGGTTGACAACGTTTGGAATGAAGAGCCATCTTTGGGCGCCATGTTTGGTGCATTAGATCCCTTCACAATTCTATATATTCAACCTTTTTGATGTAGAAAATATGAGCGACAATAGAATGTAGAGTTTCATTGCAAGAACAAGGAGATGTTGAGGCATGAGGAGGTTGTTCATAGGTGAACAGGTGCTACCATGTTGGAGGCAAAGAGAAGAATGGAAGTGATGGTATTGTAATCTCATTTGTTTGAAGATAATGCATACTTAGTCTCTCTTCTTTGTAGAGTTTTTTTTCACATTTCTCTACGTAAATCTTATGTTATGTGATACTCTTGTGCTACTGATATGTGCTTCATTGGTGTTATCTTATGGTGATGTTATTCTCTATATATTCTTGTTATAAGTTCACATAAGATTGTGAGACGTGGAAATGCCAGTGAGGGTCGATTATGCTTGATTCATGATGAATCGAAGCATAACTTCGCCAAACAAACCTACATTTACAAACAAGATCATTCAAATTGGAAAATTAAACTAAGCGTTTAATTGAAATTGAAAGTTACAAACTACACAAAAATAGTTAAATTCCTAATCTAACCCATTTGAAACTTATCCTGTTTCGGAATTGGTGTCATGTTGATGTGAAATGACGACCCTTTCCCAATCCCGTGATTAGTGAGTCTGTTTCAGTCGATTCTATGGAAGAGAATCGATGAAACCATAGTGATCGATGTATGAAAACCTAGTTTATGCTAAAAATGAGCATGATGCAAGCTAAGTTACCATGATTTTATGCTAAAGATGCATTGATTATGCTATTGCTAAGCTAATCTAAGCTAATTCTAAGCTAAAAGATGGTAACCCTATTTCATATACAAACTAAGATGGATGCATGGAAGCCATTAATGGATGCTCTAAGCTATTATGCAACTAAAATTAACTAAGATAAGCTAAAAAGTGAGTAAATATGAGTGTAAATGTATATGAGATTCAACAACATAAGTTTGCAATTGAAAGATGGATATATGAGTTTCAACAACATAAGTTTGCTATGAAAAAGATGGATCCATTTGTCTCCAAATAGTGACCTATTTATAGGAAAGCAAATGAGGAATGAAGGGTGGAGATTAAAAAGATTAATCAACGATCCAAGATGAAGGAGATGAGAGGCATGGATCATGGATTCTCATCAACGGATGAGAATGCATGATGGGATTTTAATCAAGGGTTCACACTTGCCTCAAACAAACACACTTTTGACCTACTCACATAGGTCAAAGGTAACTTGTTCAATAGGTTGAAGGTTAAAACTTTCTTAAGAAGCCAAGTGAAAATATCCCTTTTTCAAATGAAGGAATAAGAATATTCTTTTGGAATATTCCTATGGGTGAGGAAAAAAGGCAATTTACAAATTAAAACAAAGTTTTAATTGTGCAAAAAAGGGATATGGAATATTCCATAGAATATTCCCCTTTGCTTAGAGGAAATTTAGTTTAATTGTTAATTAAACAAGATTTAATCATGCAATTAGGGAATTTAGAGGAATAAAGTGTTTATTCATTAAATTAAATGATTTAATGAATGGGGGAGGGATGAAATGATATTTAATTAAATAACTTAGGGTTATTTAATTAAATAAGATGACTTAGGGAATTAAATTAAATAGTTTGATTTATTTAATTTAATAAGATGAAATGTTAGCGTAAAAGGGGATGAATTAACCCAATTTAATAAATTAGGTTAATAGACGAAAATGACAATTAATTAAATAGCCAAGCTAATTTAACCAATTAAGCAAAAAGAGGATGGGTTTGAGGACGAAATGATGTTAGGTAGCCAATATGATCCATCGAGACATTTTTAGGTGTCTACATTTTTCCCCTCTTTGAAGCAATGTACTCGTTGTATTGGTTCAAAGATTAATGTTGATTTTAATGTTGATTTTGATACTGATGACGATGCATAAACACATATTGATGATCTCATTTAGATGTTGATACCCAAGCTAAAGTTGATTGATCTGATTGATTGATTGATAATATTGTTGAGGATTCACAACAATGCTAGGATTGTGTTGAATAACACGAGGATTGATAGGGAATGACATATCCCTATGATGGTTGATTTGATAGATTGATCAAGATTTTCTAGCAAGGCTAGGAACAAAGTCCATTGGATGATTTGATATCGATATGATCGAAAGATGGTTGGTTTCCCCCTTGAGAGATCAATTAGAGAATAAAATGTTCTAATCGGGCTCATGATAGGTGAAAATCAGACTTATGCTTGAGATGCTTGAGATTTCAGGCTGCTTTCGAATCAATGAGCTACAAATTTTTAGATTGTTGAGCTGAAGATGATATAGATGCCCCACTGTGCCCCAATGGAAGAGGGATTGTTTGTAAAGAGGATGAAAAATACTTCCTGGAAAGCTCAGATGTTGATGTAGACAGATTTCATGATGTATAGACAATCATTAGCTATGGGTAGCCTCATGTATATGTCGATGTAGATCACATAGATTTGATGCTTGGATAGAATTGTTAGTAAAGATAGAAGAATGAGAAGAATAAGATGAATGGATTGACCATTGATTTCGAGATTGATTCAAAAAGTCCAACAAGTCCATGATCCACCAAGACTTTATTAGAGATGGTGATGAGACAATGCAAGATGTAGGATGATGAGGTGTTCACATATTGGGATTAGGATTTTTTGTTGTTCCTTATTGTTTGATATAACACATAGATACGATGCATCAAGGTATTGATAACTAGGACGACATTGTATCTAGTGTAATGGACATTGACTCGACAAATAGATAGGATAGTTCTTGTTCACACCTTGACATATGGAAACATCGTTAGAATGCAAGTTAGAAGCTTAGAATATATTGAACCAAAGCATACACAATAGTCAACAACATACCCTAAACGACCTTCCTACACACAACTAAGCAAGTATGCACCAAGATTATTTTACAAGAGTACCCACAAGCACAACAAATGAAAAGATAATAATTGATGCCCCATTCCTTTCTCTCTAAATCATTTTTTAAGACATCATCGAGAGGTCCTTGGAATGGGTCACTAAGATAAATCATAAGAAAAAATCAAAGACAAATAGTCAGTGTTATCTATAGCTCTTGCCTAGTTTAAGTTTAGTTAATGTGATGTCTGATGTTGATGTCCATTGCAAGAAGGATACATCCTAGGACATGTTGATCAAAGGGTTGTTTGATGTTAGGACGATGATGCTAAGATGAGTTGTTGCTATAAACTTCACTGACACATTTACCCATGATCTAGACTTTATATTTTGACATTTAGATTGTCACTTTACGACTTGTTATACTTGCTTTCTACTTGTTTCGCCAAAGGTTGAAGGTGAAAATCAATTTATTATAGATGAAGGTTTATTATAGGTGAAAGCGAGATGGGATGGATGGGTTTTGGATTTTCTAGAATATTTCAATGTTTTTAATATTTTCAGAGATGTTTTGAAGTTGTTTTTGGTCTTTTTGAAAGTTTATGCAAATGTTTTGGGTTTTCAGATTATTTGAGGCTTTTTAGGTCATTTGAAATGTTTTCAATTGTTTTGGGGATTTTCAATTTTCAAATGTTTTGGTGTTTTCAAAATATTTGGATGTTTAGGGTTTTTTAAATATTTGGATGTTTAGGGTTTTATGAGAATTTCCAAGTTTTGACCAAGAACCTAACCTAAAGACCTATCCTAGGGGCCTCGGGGGTTTATCAAAGCTAAGCCTTGCCTACATTATACATGCAGAGACCACGTAGTTTAACTAAATCAACCTATTTACAAGATGGAGATATGAATAGAAGAAAGGCGACAATTTATTATGATGGAATCCTAAAGGACTGACCTAGGGTGTCTCGAGAGCACATCAATGATGGCCTTGCCTAGATTCAAGCTTAGAGATGATGTAGTTTGACTAGAGGACTTTGTTTTCTGGATTTTCGATGTTTGACCTTTTTAGGGTTTTTGATGTTTTCTAGATGTTTTGGATTTTTTCTTTATAATTTTTTGAATGTTTTGGATTTTAGTTTACAAGATTTTGCAAATGTTTTTAGATTTTGATGAAGTTTTATGAATGTTTTTGGGATTTTTGATGATATTTTAGGGAAAACGATACCTAGATCATGATGTCGATGTCATGTTGTGAGATATTAGACATGGATCAAGAGTTATTTGAAAACAAGAGTGCAATAACCTACCCCCAGTGTCTAGCAATTCTTCATAATGCAATGGATAACCAAGATAGGTTATGTATATGCGAAGAGTTTGATAGAGTTTTATAATGTGAGATATGGGCTATAGGACTTCACAAGATAAAATGGTAAAGATCTTGTCAAAATTTTACCACGAGTAGAGTTGAAGTATACGCCAGATCTTTGTCCAGATCAAGATAAAGGAGAATATCTAGATAAAGTTGGATTGGATGGATGGAGGGAACATTGGATTTATCATGACAAGTATGAGATGTGTTTGTTTGGGACGGATCATATAGATGTTCGATTCTACTCATGATGCATGTTTTCCAAGTTTTCACATAGTACTTTCCCAAAGCGCCGTCGTAGTGGTTTTCACTAGAGGACAATTTTTATTTTTACTATTTTCAATCCTTTTTCTTATTTTTTTGGATTTTTATCATTTTTGTATTTTTTTGTATTTTTTGAGATTTTCCAGAGATGTTGGCCTCATGTTGAACCACCTGGTGCTATTGATGTGGAGGCCACTGTCATAACATGCCAATGATATCCTGCTTGAAGAAGCTGTTTTGCTAAGATATGAGCACTTGAATGCAACCTTGAAGAATTTTGATCTACCTTATGGATACCAGAATTAACCTTATCTATGTGCGCACATTGTGATATGGTACCTTTAGAGTCCTTATGATGAAGAGTAGCTACCAACACACGGTCAATGCGACAATTAGATATTGTGAATGGAGTGGACGATATCATGTAAGAAGGAATATGAGATGGATTGGTCAATAGTTTGGAACCTTTGACTCTCCAAACTTGGGAAGATGAACGATGATGGATGGGAATGGAGGTTTATGTGGAATTAGGACCAACCATTGGATATACTTTGTTCCTTGCTTAAGAAGCCTACTTTTGTATTTGAGGACACTTTTGATGGATACATTTCCCTTTTCGATTTTTCCCCATATTTTCTTTGACTAATGGAGTTTTTGAGGGATGATTTTCTTTAGTTTTCTTTAGTATCCATTTGTATTTGCTTTGCCCTTTTTTCTTTATTTCTTCATTTTATTTGATGATCTTCACCTTGCTTTGATAGGAATTCTTCTTTTTACGTTGTTCCCAATTTTTGTATGAGATGATGGGTGAATGCCAACTCATGATACAACTAGTTGTAGTGTTGACAACATTTTCATCATAAGGATTCTTCGTGCCCCATATGTTGATGTTTGTTGTAGACACGATTTCCCCCGATGTTGTGAAGGTATTATCAATACCTAATCCTTTGCCCTGATAATGAATCCTCTGATTCATAGCCATTGAATATGATTTGTCATGAACACATGATATTGCTATGGGTTCTTGTTGTTCAGGAATATGAACTATTTTCTTTGGTTCTATGACATCGTTTTCTATTGATACTGCTTCAAAAGATGTTGATGCTAACTCAAAAGATGTTGATGATGCACAATCACTGTAAGAATCAAGAGTCTCGACTATTGCTTACTCTTGTGTAGGAATATCAAGAGTGGGAGACTCATGTTTTGGATGAAGAATGTCTATGTGTCCATCCGAAAGAAACATCTTAGGAGTGATATCGGGGACATCGGAGTTTAAAATGGTTTAGAAGATGTCCCTTAGCTCTTGGTGAAATTTTGGGGATAGGGGTTCTTGATCCTGACTCGATTCAAAATAACTTTCATTATCCTCAAGAGCCTCCTCTTGACATGATCCTTGGGTGGATGATATATCATCGGTAAAAGACTCTTCGCAACATTTTATGGGTATGGGTATAATAAGGGATATTTTTGTCTCATTTGGAACTTCTTCAACATTCCCAAAAATTGAGTCATATGTAGGAGAGATATCACAATTTGATATCCACTTGATGTCATTACAATATAAAATAGTGCTAAACACTGTTGATGGGTTTGCACTTTGTTTTAAAATAGTATCTTGATACATTTTTGATTCCTCATAAATAGCGTAAACATGTCCCAATGTGGTATCCTAGGTATTGTTTGAAGTTGATGCCTTTATCAAATCTTTTGTTTTTCCATGATCAAGCATAGGGATAGTATAAATTTTCAGATTTTCATTCCCAAATTTTTGATCAACTTCAATGTCTCTTTGTTCAATAAGATCATCTATTAGATTTTTGAGCCTAATTTTTTTTTGTGTGCTATGACCTTTGTACCGATGAAATTCACAAAAGTAATCTTCTCAATAGCTACGAGGTTTAATTTGTGGCTCTTGATAGTTTGAGAAATCTGGGAGTGTGATAAGGTTAGACTGTATCAACTTCTTCAATATATCCTCCATAGGTTCCCCTAAGGGAGTGAATTGTTGCTTAGGAGCACTATTTGTTCTTTTTCGTTCACGTTGAGTGTTTGTAGCATTGATCATTGGTTGATTGTTTGGTGGTTGCGCATATAGTTGTTGTGTGTTCATGGGTTGGGTGTTTTCTTGTCTAGGAGCAGTTAAGACCACCTTCACATCAACAACACCAACACTAGTAATATTTTTGTTCTTGGCCCAATAGTGGGGAGTGTCATTATAACTAGTGGATGGAAGATTGTCTTTGTAGGATTTTGTATTTCCTTGTGAGATTAGAGCCCTCTCGATGTTAAGGGCTCTAGGGACAAGATCGTCATAACATTTGATGCACTGCATTTTCAAGTGGAAAAAAAAATCAAGGTCTAGATTTGCTATGATAATGCCCACTTGTTGTTCATCGAGAAGTGGCCACTTGCTTTTACTAGCTCTTTGTCTCCACCATTGCAAGAAATTGGAAAAAGATTCTCCCTTGTTCTGTCTAAGAGTGTACAAATCTTCTAGGATTACATCCATGTCAAGATTAAAGGAGAAGTGATTGATGAATTTTTCAACGATTTCTTCAAAAAAATTTAATACTTGGAGGCAATTGAGAAAACCAGTCCATGGCTGAGCCTATCAGACTTCGTGGAAAGAGGTGCATTAAGTAGGAATCATTGTAGGAAACCTCCATACACATGACGTTGAATTCTTTGATGTGGTCTACAGGATTTCCCCTCCCTTTGTATTTATCGAATTTGGGGATTTCAAAACCGGGAAGAAACGGTACCATTGCAATGTTTTGATCGAATGGATAGGGATATAAGTTATGTGTATGTGGCTTCTTTGTCTTTCCCATCTGAAAATCCTGAATTTCTTGTGACAACACCTTAAGTTTTGATGCTAGATCGTCTTGCAGGTTTGGTGGAGGAACGTATGTTGGGATGATGGATGGGTTGTATGCAGGATTTTGATATGAAAAAGTGTTGTATGGGGTGTATGGTGGTGTGATATTTTGTGGTGATTGAGGTGTTGATGTATATGTTCCTAGAACGTTTGTATTGACAATGTTATGTTGAGGGTTATAGTAGAAACCTTGTTGTTGTTGTTGGGCATACTGTTGAGCTAGTAAGGCTTGTTGTTGTTGCACAACTAAGGAGCCTTGTTGGGATTCTTGTTGTTGTTGCACTACTAAGGAGGCTTGCTAGACTTGTTGCTGTTGCACTACTAAGGTGGCTTGTTGAGCTTGTTGTTGTTGTTGCACTACTAAGTATGCTTGATTTTGTTGTTGTGCTACTAAGGTTGCTTGATGTTGTTGTCGTTGTTGGACAACTTGTTGATAAGCCTATTGTGCTTTATGTAAAGCTAAGGCATGTGCTTGCAATGTAGGATCAGGTGGTTGTTGGGATATCTGAGATGGATTGTGAGTGTTGATGTTCCAAGTGGGTAGCAGATTGTTGATGAGAGGTGGAGGGTTCCCTTGATTTAACATCCCTTGTAAGATGGTAGATGGAGGTGGAGGAATGTAAGTTTGAGGTCCCAATTGATTTTGCATTGTAAAGGGGACCGTGGGAAATGATGAGGATGATTCCATTAGATTTTGCGATGGTAATGACATAATAGGACCTTGCGTCCATTGATTAAAAAGGTTCCCTTGTTGTATTTGAGGTGTGACCAAGGTATTACCTTGGTTGATGGGATTTGTAACCAAGGTGTTGTTTTGATTGGGGTTGATGATAGATGGGTTTGTTGTGGATGGTGGATTGACTTGAGTAGCTTAGGTAACCACTTGTTTTGATGTGTCAATGGGGTTTCTAGAACCACTTGTCAAGGGTTGAATTTGCGTGAGAGTGTTAACTTTCCCTTGTTGTCCTACTTGAGGCACTTGGTTCACATTACCTTGTGTAACATTAGGCATATTTGGGGTATTTGTGATGATGGATGAAGATGGTTGCACTTGAAATGTCGAGATTGTTGTGGCATCATGGAATGTAAGTGGTGTTCCAAATGTTGGTACCCAACTTGTGTCTTGGGGAAGGTTTGTGGTTAATGGAATGGTATTTTTGTGAATACCCAAAGTTGTGTTTGTTCCTAGAAATGAAGTGAGACCAAGGTTGGTTCCTAGCCAAGTTGCAAAACCAGATGTTAAGGGTTGACTTGACACAAGGGATGGAGTTGGTTGAATCGTAGATGAAGTCAAGTCTTGTGCCAATGATTGTGCAACAAATGATGGGGAAATTAGAGCCACGTTTCCTAAGGCTTAATGTTCCATGATTTCTTCTTTATTAAGTCCAAATCAATTGTTCATAACATCTTCTATCTCATATGGCCCTAATGGAGATGATTGTTTTTGTGAGGGGGTAGAATAACTCCTTGGATTGAATTCTTGAGGATTGGGATCACTGATGATAGATGAGACTTTGGTTTTCTCCATGATTCTCTTGTGTTGTGATCTTGTTGTAACCATAGATTGTGGGTCAATGATGGGAGAGTTGTGTTAAAATTTGTAATGTTTGAACTCTCTAGTTGACTCAAATCTAGGTAAGAGGGACATTCTAAGATTTTTTGGAGAAATGGTGATAATCAGAGATGGAAAGGTGAATGATATGGAAAGTGATCTTTACAAATGTTTTGGGACAACACTTTTTACTTGAGTTTGAGTTTGATGTTTGGATGTTAGGATAAAGGATATTTATGAACTTGGAAATCTTTAGGGTAGACTCATGACCTTCAAGATAAACTAGTTCAAAGATGATAACTAACTTAACTAAATGCATGGAAAAGGATTCATTTCACATACCAAGTAGCTAAGTTAGGGGTTAGTTTTATAGATGTTCAATTCAAAAATTGTTTGGCGTATTCAAAAATTTTGCAAAGTTTGGTGAAGTGAAATTTGGATTTTTGATGAAGGGGTGAATAAAATTTTTGACCCAATTTTGACCTAGAGTGAACCTTTGTTTTGCAAGACCAAGGTAGTGAGAAAAATGCTATACCTCTAAAGTGATCAAACCCTAAGAACTCAAATGTTTCTTGGAAATAGGACCCAATGATTTTGGACTCAATGTTTGCAATGTGTTTCCTTGTATGATAGCGAACGTAAGGTTTTGTTGAGCAATCAGAGCGATCAAATGCCAAATGGTCATGTGGGGTTCAATTTGTGTCAATTTATCTTTCTTAAGTGAGTTTCTTTTACCACAAACACTTGTCTTGATTATGTTTCCAAACTAAATGTTTATGTCAAAAACATCATAACTCTCACAATGTCCATTCTGTCAGAATCATGAGGTCAAAGCCATAATTTCCTATGTTGTCTTGGGAAAATATGGAGTTTGATATTTAGTCCAGATATTTAGAAATATCTAAGGATAAATCCTTAGGGCAAGCAACAATATCAAGGATTTTTTAAGAGGCATCCATATTTAGGCTAAAGTATTTGAAATTTTGAGGAAGATAGTGAATGTTTGTTTTTGTATCGTTTTGAAACCAAGCAAAGTGTCAAACTGACTCACAATCATTTACAATCCTAGGATAGAAATGGCCATATTTGTTGAGTCCCCACTTGGATTTCTCCAAACACTAGACAATGTGAACAGTTAGAGATTTGGCGACATTGGCTCCCCTCCATGACACACACTTCTTGGGACAAAAGGATTTTTTTTGTTTCTACAATTGAATAGTACAAATGTGGGGCGACTTCAAATCGACCATTCTTGCACCAACAAATATTTTAGGATTTTGGCTTCTAAACAAATTGGTTCTTAGTTTGGGTAATCAAGGACATGACACCTTGTGAGCATCCAACAAGCCACTAAAGGATTTAATCAATCCTACTAGGGGCTCTTATACTTTTTTACAGTAGTACCCCGTTCTGAAAGACACTATATGACTAAGGCCTACATACCCTGAGGACTTGACAATTTAGTCTTATCCATTTATATATTGGCCCGAGTGAAAAACCGGTTGGAGTCATCTTCAAATTTTTCTTAGGCAGGCCCCTCTAAAGGTAACAAAAGCGAGGGAGTACACTTGTAGTTCAACTGCCCAATTCACGTAAAGTGCAAGGAGGGAACACACACAATGTCTCTTTCTCACACTAGCATGAGGGTTCAGTTTTAATCCAAATTGAAAGATATAGGTGATTTTGCAAAGTGTTAGAGAATGTTTATGTTTATCAAGATCACTAAATGGTGTGAGAGAATTGCATACACATCCACTAACAACGTTGAAAATCACAAAACATAGCAAATAGTTGTAAATTTTAACCCTTCAAAGCAATGATGAGTTCGTTTTAAGCACCAATTGAAAAATGAAGTTGCCGTGTTCAATTTTAAGCCCCAAATAAAATGATGACGTGAAGGTTCAATTTTATCCAACTTTGAGCGTTCATTTTAAACCCAATTGAAATTTAGTGTGTTTCCTAAAGCAGAAAGTAGAAAGCATAAAACTAGGTTATAATTTCTCCAAAGCGTCAAACGCTTGTTACAATTATAGAATTTTTAAGATAGAAAAGCTTTAAATTCACTTTCGATCCATGTCTTTAAACTTGCAAAACCTTGTTAGTCTAACAACCAAAACACAGTCAGACATGCATCAGAAATCACATGTCGAAAAAACAACATAAAATTTCTTACCCTGGTTGAGCGTCGCTGAACACGGTAGCGTCGTAGTTCAAAGTATGAGTGTCACTCTAATGAAAATGGGCATCGCTCTGCAACAAAGACAGTGAGAACGATAGCGTCATAGTTTTTCTAGGCATCGCTGCTTGTGTTAGAGTCGTGTTTTGAAATTTGTCAGTGTCAAAGTTTTCACTTTTCGATACCTCTAGATTAAAATGCCTCGCCAGATTTAAATTAGCATGGGTGCATTTATTTGGCGTTGAGATTTCAAATTGGGATGGTGTTGCTATATGGCGACGCTCTTCAAAGGGCATTGCTATTTGAGATTTGAGCGTCATTGCAATCAGTAAAACAACAAACAAACAAAATTTGATCCAAAAATTGTTAATGGTTTGCCCTTTTTCCCTCCTAGCACCAAAATATGAGATGAGGAAGTGCTAGTAAGGGTCGATTACACTTGACTCATGATGAATCAAAGCATAAATTCTCCAAACAAACCTACATCTATAAACAAGATCATTCAAATTGAAAAATTAAACTAAGCATTTAATTGAAATTGAAAGTTACAAACTACACAAAAATAGTTAAATTCCTAATATAACCCATTTGAAAATTATGTTGTTTTGGAATTGGTGTTACGTTGATGTGAAACGACAACCCTTTCCCAATCCTGTGATTAGTGAGCCTGTTTCAGTTGATTCTATGGAAGAGAATTGATGAAACCATAGTGATTGATGTATGAAAATCTAGTTTATGCTAAAAATGAACATGATGCAAGCTAAGTTACCATGATTTTATGCTAAAGATGCACTGATTATACTATTGCTTAGCTAATCTAAGCTAATTCTAAGCTAAAAGATGGAAACCCTAATTCATATATAAACTAAGATGGATGCATGGAAGCCATTAATGGATACTCTAAGCTATTATGCAACTAAAATTAACTATGATAAGCTAAAAAGTGAGTAAATATGAGTGTAAGTGCATATGAGATTCAATAGCATAAGTTTGCAATTGAAAGATGGATGTATGAGTTTGAACAACATAAGTTTGGTCTGAAAAAGATGGATCCATTTGTCTCCAAATAGTGAGGTCTATTTATAGGAAATCAAATGAGGAATGAAGGGTGGAGATTAAAAAGATTAATCAATGGTCCAAGATGAAGGAGATGAGAGGCATGGATCATGGATTCTCATCAAAGGATGAGAATGCATGATGGGATTTTAATCAAGGGTTCACACTTGCCTCAAACAAACACACTTTTGACCTACTTACACAGGTCAAAGATAACTTGTTCAATAGGTTGAAGGTTAAAACTTGCTTAAGAATCCAAGTGAAAATGTCCCTTTTTCAAATGATGAAGGAATAAGAATATTCTTTTGGAATATTCCTATGGGTGAGGAAAAAAGGAAATTTACAAATTAAAACAAAATTTTAATTGTGCAAAAAGGGGATAGGGAATATTCCATAGGAATATTCCCTTTGCTTAGAGGAAAGTTAGTTTAATTGTTAATTAAACAAGATTTAATCATGCAATTAGGGGATCTGGAGGAATAAAGTGTTTATTCATTGAATTAAATGATTTAATGAATGGGGGAGCAATGAAATGATATTTAATTAAATAACTTAGGGTTATTTAATTAAATAAGATGACTTAGGGAATTGAATTAAATAGTTTGATTTATTTTATTTAATAAGATGAAATGTTAGCGTGAAAGGGGGTGAATTAACCCAATTTAATTAATTAGGTTAATACACGAAAATGACATAATTAATTAAATAGCTAGGATAATTTAATCAATTAAGTGAAAATAGGATGGGTTTGAGGACAAAATGATGTTATTTAGCCAATATGATACATCGAGACATTTTTAGGTTTCTACAAAGATGATGTTAATATGCATGATATGTTGTTTTTTGGTATCATAAAGAAGATGGATCTAATCATGGTATTTCCATATTAGGACAACTTAGTTTTCAAATTTGCATATAAGTTTCAAATTTTTATGTTGTTGTACTCCAAGACATGTATTTCATCCATTGAAGTCATATTTGGATAGAGATTGAATTTACTAACAATTGGTAAAAGAACCTGTTTATTTCTTATCATTTGGTATCAGAGCTTAAGGTAAATTTGGTTATGAGTATTCCTTTTTTATTTCTTAGCTTGGAAAGCTTGTAGAAATTTATTAGGAGTTGGAGGTTGTTGGAAAGCTTGTG
>VDFB02374493.1:0-37590 GCA_007258455.2 Sequoia sempervirens | reverse complement strand
AATGGGGAAGTAGCGGAGGAAGAAGAATCCAACACCACTACTAGAGCGGTCGGTGAGGTGGAGGTGAGTTGGACTGAGATGTCCATGATAGGAAGAGATGACATGGGTAACAGTTAGGGAGTGGATGGGGATGGTGCAATGGTAGTAGCGGATGGAGGAATGAAGGTGGTAGGTGGTGGCAAGTGAGATCATCCTACTTCTTCTTCCTCTTCACGTTGGGGTCCTTCTTCCTAAATGGTTGGAATTTTGAGAACAAAAGTTCTTGTTCTTTTTGCCTTCTTTGACAGCTGCCCCTCTATTGATTTCCTTGTGTAAACCTTCTTTTTGGGCTTTTGCTCAGCCATATCCTTTTTTTCTAGACATTATGATTGGTGGGGACTTCAGTGCCTCCCCCAATGCGCCTATAGTGGCCCCACTATCTATTTCACTTTTAATATCATCCTCAAGCTCCCCATATGTTAGCTCCACACTCTAATTGTGTAACTAAGTTATCTATTCATCTATCCACTATTTGGTCCTTCACTCTATAGGGTGGGTGATAGCATCCAGGTCAATGACTTCCTCCTTAGCCCAGTCAATCACTAGTAGTGGTACATTTATTAAAGTATTATACTTATCATCTAGAATATTGTCATCTTTGATAATTTGATTAGGAATTGGAAACAAGTCAAAATACTTTACAAAACCGATAGTCATCCTCATATAATGTCTTCTCCGAACCTCCTCATCATCATCATAGTTGTCCCAAAATTCCCCAATGTGAGGTCGGTGAGCATAATTCCTTCTAACTTGCTTCTTCAATTTTCCATGGAGATCTTGGTGCATGGGGAACTAGGGTTAGAGTACATTTCCTATTTGAAGGTGAGGGGATATGTTTACCCTAGCATGGTGCTTGTTGCTCATTTGGGTGTGGGTAGTCTATAACTTCTGAGTAAGCACTAACAAAATGATTCTATCATTGGTGTAGTGTGGCAACGGGTAAGGTCTTCCTAAGAATCCCTCTGCTTTCATGTATGTGAATTTTGGGAATTGGATGAATATATATCCAAAACCCTTTATAACTGCCTTGGCACTATGTGATACTTTCTTGTAGTATTCTCCCCCAAGGGTCTAGATGGTATGCTCAATGAAGGCATCATTTACTCTTCTGTAATATTTCTTAAAATTCCTATATTGAAGTTTGGGACAACAATCATATACTTTAAGTTGTCCTTTCTTGGTTCCCAATGTCCCAGCATAGTATAATTCTTTGTATGGGAACTTATCCACTAAGACGTAGACCAAATATGAAGTCATATAGAATTTAGAGGTCTTCTTCACCACCATGAATTGATCATGCAAGTTATTGCTTATAATCTTTTCCTAGTGAAATTTGGCAGTGCCTCAAAGGATCTCCTCAATGAAATAGAACATCCATTCTTCAAAGAATGTGGCCATGGGGAGGCCCATTATTCTGTTCAAGAGTGTGACCAGATCATTGGACTCTTCTATGAAGTCACTCCTGTATAGCATTTGGGTACTTTGTTGGCACTGCCCCTCTTGAATTTTAGCCATGTTTGATTTATTGTTCTCTTACATCCAATAGGGTCTTGTTGCTAGATGGTCATGGAAAATACCTTTCCAACCTCCTCCATTTCATCAAAGGTTGGGATATTGTATGTCCTTTTGATGAACTGGGTAGATAGGTATGCCAACACTGTCCAATCCTTGGCAACTATTCTTCTATTTTGAGAGTGGTAGCACTCTTGCAAAGCCATTACTAGTTCCAGAGAAATCAAGGGGAGACGAAAGTCAACTACTATAGAAAGGCCACTTTATTTGATTCTCAAGGCTTCCTTTGTAGTGGGCTTGATCCTCACCCTCTACTTGAATTCGTCAATGTTGACATGCCCTGGATTTGAGTGGGAGATTGTGTCCTAGTTGGATGTGATCTTAGAAGTGCACTCTACCCTATGGAATTGATACTTCATTTATTCGTTCTCTTTTTCTCTAGGAGTTCTTTCTAGTCTTTTTCCTCTGTCAACCTTTTCCACTGGCTTCTCTAATGGTCCATCAGTAGGTTCTATAAATCCTACACACAAAAGGTACAATGAGTGTTTTGAAAAATCAAGAGGAAACGTTTTAGTAAAACATGCATTTTTATCATTAATTGCATGCACATAATTTAAAAATATCATATTAGTCATCATCATTTACCATTTGAAGCTCGTTTGGGCCTTTTACTAAAATCCAGGTTTAGCAATGTAGGTCTCTGTCCTGTGAAAGCCGCCAAGATGAAAGCTATTAGGGGACGTTGCTAGGAAGATGTACTTCTGTGGGCAACATTCTGATAGCGAATTTTTGCATGGTTGAATTGCTAATTAACCTTAGTGTAAATTTATTAGGCATGTGTGAAATCTTGAATGGAAGCACCTTCAGTTGTTTTCCTTTATTAAATCGACCCTTTCTGGCTTATACGGGTGTGAGGAATGCATGTGTCATGATGTAGGAAGTTTCCTTAGCTTTTCTATTATGGAATGGTAAAAAGGGAATGACATTCTACATGCGGAATTCCACATTGTGAGACCTACCATGCCTTTTACTCACCCATGTTTTCTTTCAAACCCTTGAACTATGTGTGTCATTATTCTTAGTTATTCTGCTCAATTTTCTCAGTCATTTCATGAGTTGTAGAAATTAGAGGTGCAGAGGCAGCGAAGTGGGATGTCGTGGGACCATCGTTGTTAAACAGCCGCCCCAAGTAGATGTCCTCTCACAAGGGGTAGCCTGCATGAAGGGACCCACCTGGACACTTGGACGTAAGATTTTCTTTGATCATGTTCGAGGGGCATGTTTGTGACAAATGGGAGCATGGGACTCGTGAAGCGAAAAGGCTCATGGGTTTTCCCTTAGAACAATAATCATTTGGGGAACATTCGTCTAACAATGTCGGCCCTCACAGTTGGGCCCACAATGAAATTAAGACTTGTGAGTTTTCCTTGGTTTTTTTGGATACATCCTCGGGGAACACATTGTTCATGTTTACATTTTTTATGGTTGAGCTTAGGTGTTTTGGAATACTCACATGCAGGCCCCATGGAGTGGGTTGCTGGGTTTGTTTGGCCATTAAGGAGGACATCTTTGAGGTAGAATTCTACATATGGTGGTCCGCACACACAGACCCACGAAGGAATCTTGAATTCAAGATTTTATGTTGTGTAGGTTTAAGTTTTCTCCATAGCAATGGGCTAGTGGGACCTACCTGACGAAGGGACATGGTCATCTCAAAGGTATCCAAGGCATTGTGGGATGGGGTGCTTGGTTTAGTGAATTGCTAACAATGAGGGGAGAACAATAGCCCATGCATCGGAACCCACAAGGGAATTTGTAGAGAGTCACCATTTGTGAACTAACACTTAAGGAATCTTATCAACAATGGCAAGGATGGGACCCATGAAGGAGGTAACTGTCTGGGTCCTGCATCTAAGCAATAGTCATGGGTGGGTGGTCTCATGACAACAAAGTCCCACAAAAGTGAACTTGCCAAGGGTTTCTCAAGTTAATGACTTTGTCACTTTGTTCAAGTTTCAACTGGAGCATGGGATTCACACATAGGCTAGACCTTGAGGTTTTACTGTTAGTCATGGCGGCAGTAGAATGGGTTTCCATGTGAAGGCGGGCATAATTTTTTTACCTTCTCTGAAAGTTTCACAATCTTTAATAAAGCTTAAATGCAGGCTTAGGGCCATAGAGGTTGTGACGACATCGCTTAAACAACTAGGGTTTGATTTGCAATGGTTTTGGTGTCTAGCAGTTTGTTTAATATAAAAACCTAGCCAGCTTGTTAAATCAATGGTCATGGAGGTGGTCGAATGCTTACCTCGTAACTGGTGAATGTGGTTACAACTCAATCACCTAATGCTTCTTTCACATGCACAAAGGTCTCCTATTCTCTTCTTCAATTTGAAAATCTCAAATGAAAATGATAGGATGGATGATGGGTTTATATAGACCATCTTCCATTAATGCACACATTAAGTGTAGGTACGACAAGCAACAAGGTAGGTGGGGGTTGTATAAACCTACACCACAGAGGATGTCTAGCAAAGACCCAGGAAGAGGAAACATATGTGGGACCGACAACATGGGTGCACTTAAGGGGTCAGCCTTAGCGAATGGTGAGACAAGGGTGGTGACCCAATAGCAGAAACCCACAAGAGTGGACCCATGAAGAACAATGGACACAACAACTATGGGTGGAAGGAAACTCATAGCACAAGGTTTGCAAAGGTTTAAAACTTAGTGAAACTTAGGATAGGTGAACTTGGCCAAGATGATTTTTGGTAATTTTAAGTTATGTGACCAATTTGGGCTCAAAAATAGGGGCACACAAAACAAGGAAAAAGTAAAAAGGACCTGGCGAAAGTGAAAAGGGGAAAGAGGGGGTCTCTGGTCTGAATGGGCCCTGTGTGCTATAGGCACAACAAATGGTGACTCTGCTAGGGAACACACTCCTGAGCATTTTGAGGGTAAGGATTCATCTAGAACCTAGAATATTTAGTTTCACAAACTAGAAACAAGCATCCTCAAATGAACTATAGGCTCAAAGGAGAACATAATCCTTAATTGAATCGGATCATGAAATATCTTAGAAGTTTGTGTAGTGAGTTCATTGCTCTCCTTCAAAAACCATATAGGAGAGTGACCAATTAGCTAGGGCATGATATGTAGGTAATCTAACCCAAAAAGTAACTTGGGCATTGCTCTACTGCCAATTGGGCATTGATAGCCCCAATAGAGGTGTTGCTACAATCCCCACAAACATTTCTCTATTGCCATCTGGGCATCCATAGCCCCGATAGAGTTGCTCGCACACCCACATAGTTTCCTATTTTCAATATTTACTTTTCCTTTTTCTTTTCTATTCTTTTCATATTTTCTTTTGATACTCTTTTGCTCAATTGTATAAGCTATGAAGCTTATAGAGGGGTTTGGAGATTCTAGTGATCATTGGAGAAAATTCAATATTTTTCACTTGCCTTGGTTTCATGGTGACTATCATATGGATCATCAAGAGTCATTAAATTTTGTATCATGTGTAATCTAAGATAGACGTGAAAGGGTTCAATCAAGGGTTTTATTCTAGGTCAAGCTAGAGTTTGAGTGGGGAAACCTAATTCACGGAGGTGAACAAAAACTCTTGGTAACTCATGAAGACTTATATGTGGAACAAAAGGGAACATGTAGCAAAGTGAACCTTCTAAAAAGGTCGAGCACAACCATTGCATCAAGGTCAAACAACACCCTCAACAAAACGAAGGCCGAGAAAACAAGAAAAAGTGAAGCAAAAGTGAAACATAAAGAAAAATACCTATCCTACTATGTACAAAGATGAGTTGAGACAACTTAAGCAAGGAAATAATGCTTGAGGTACTGCCCATTGACATGCAATGGGACATCTTCTCCAATGAGTTTTTTCAATCGAAAGGAATTATCTCTTAGAATTTTAGAAATTTGAAAGGGGCCAATGTAGAGCTTGTCAAAATTTTCATTTCCCCCTTTCTTCTCATGGGCCTTGTCCCAGCATAGGACTAAATCAGTGATCCTAAAGGCCTTAAATTTGGCTCTATGGTTGAACCATATCTTTACTACACCTTGATATTTGGTGAAATTTTTTATTACTTCATTACAGAATTCCTCTAAATGGAGTAGCTCAGCTAAGCGACCCTCAAGGAATTCTCCCTCCTCGTAATAGGTTTGATGAATTGCAACGTAGGAATCTTGAGTTGAACAGGGAAGATAGACTCTAAATCATAAATGAGGTAGAATGGGGAATTTACTAGGGCTGCTTTATGTTAGGTGTGATATGCCCATAGAGAAAAATGTATTTGAGTGTGCCAGTCCTTTGGGTTCTTGTCAAGTAGCTTGCGTATGAAAGTCAACAAGTTTTTATTCGTAGATTCAACTAATCCATTCCCTTGGGGATAATAATTGAATTAAAATTTGAGAAAAATCCCATAATCAAATTCCCAACTAGCAAACTTAAGGGAAGCAAATGTTGGACCATTATCACAGACTAAGGAAAACATCCAACCAAAATGATTTACAATAAAATTTTCAAGAAAATTAGTTACCACTTAAGTCATGCATTGTCTACAAGCAATTTCCTCTATCCATCTAGTGCAATAGTCAGTTGTGGTAAGAATGTACTTGTGGCTTATAAAGGATGTTAGGTTCATCAGACCAATGAAGTCAAGTCCCCACTGAGCAAAAGGCCTTCCCTCAATAATTGGCTAGAGCAGAACAACAACATATCTTTCCTTGGTGGCAGCGGTTTGGCAGACATGATAGGATTAGACATGGTTGTGAGCATACATGAATAGGGTTGGCTAGTAGTATCCAGCTTGTAGAATCTGATGGACAATTGAAGGGTCGGATCCATGTCTAGATCCAAATTTTTCATGAAACTCCTTCAGCACTTCAGTTGCTTCTACTTTCCCTAAGCATTAGAGTAAATTCCCTCATGATTTTTCTTGTACAACATGGTTCCTTTTAGCATGTAGTTGTTGCTTTTCAACCTCAATGCATGTTTTTGTACTCCTTGCGACTGTGGCAAGAATTTATTGTTAAGAAAGTAATACGTTATGTCATCATACCATTCATCTAGGGAAACATCCTCCAAATGATATTGCTAAACGGTGAGTTATGGTTTTGTCTCTGACATTGTTTGGGTGAGAGCTTGTCCTTCAACCAACTTCATAGGTTAGATTTCCATGTCATACTCTTGCAATAACGTGACCCATTTTTCTCTTCTCTCCTGGTTCATTTTTCATCAATAGGGTTTTAATAGTTAGGTCTAGGAAAATTGCAAGCACTTTATTTCTTAGGATGTAATGCCTGAATTTCTTGACTTCATGGACCAAGGCATATTCTTGCTTCTCAAAATTGTGGTAACATAATTTAGCATCCTTTAGTGGAGCACTCATGAAGGCAATAGGATGCTCATTTCCATCATCATCCTTTTGTGTTAACATGTTGGCACATGAGTGATCTGAACCAAAAGAGAAAATATAGAAAGGCTTTAGATAATTTGGGCTAACTAGCATGGGAGAATCTACAATAGCCCTCTTCATTTCAGCAAAGTCCTATTTAGCTTTTGGCATCCACTCCACTTTAGCATCTTGCTTGAGCATGGCATTAAGTGACTTGGCTATTTCTGTAAATCTTGTAATGAACTTCCTAACAAAGTTGATCTTTCTGAAGAAGGATTTCATCTCCTTTTTTCTACCAAGAGGCTAGATATTCAAAATGGCTTGTATACACTCCAAACCTATGGATATACCATTTTATGAAATTATGTGTCCCATCAATTTTCCTTCCATTACCCCAAAGATACACTTCTTCGGGTTCAACGAGATGCCAAATTCTCTACACCTCTAGAACACCTTGCATAAGTTGGAGATGTGGTCTCCTCTTTTCTTTGAGAATATTTTAAGATCATCCATATACATGATGATGCATTTTCCGATGAGGTCCTTGAAGGTTATATCCAGAGCACATTGAAATGTTGCACCAACATTGATCAAACCAAACGACATCCTTCTATATGCAAATGTTCGCCACTTCATGGTAAATGTCATCTTGTGCCTATCTTCATTTTACACCATTACCTGGTTATATCCTGAGTAGCCATCCAAAAAAGACATCATTTGTGAACTATTTACTATTTGTATCACCTTATCTAGTGAGGGCACTGGGTAATTATCCTTTTTAGAAGCTTTGTTCAGGTTTCTAAAGTCCACACATAATCTAATTTCTCCATTTTTCTTTCTAACCGAGACCAAATTTTCCACCCAAGTGGAATGTCTAACAGGGAAATTAATATAAGCGGACAACAATTTTTGTACATCCTTGAAGATAGTAGGTTTTAATAGTGGATTAATAGGGCATTGATGTTTCATAAATGGTCTCACATTTGGCTTGAGGGGAATGGTATGAGTGATGATTGAGGTATCATATGTTTTGAGATCTTCGTACCCCCTATCACATCATGATAGGTTTATAACACATCAGCAATTCCTTTTTTCTCTTTTGGGGTGCATTCTTTGCCAATAAATATATTCTTTATATCTTCCATAGAGCTCATGTTATGAGTGTCACACTAATTATCTATGGACTTCTTACTCTACTGATCTTGGTCTCTTATGTGATCTAAATCAAATATCCTTTCTAGCTGGACCATACCCCTAGGTATTGTGTTGATTTTCAAATTGATCACCCCTTCGATGTCAAGCTGGTCAACTTCCTTTGGCTCTATTTCATCTATGATTTGGGAGGAAAATACATCTAAACTAGTGATGAAGTTGAGGATATTCTTATCATCATCAAGCACTTGGAAGTTAGTGACATTTTCTTTCACAGACAAGGTAGAGGTGAGCTCTATAGTAAATTTCTTCATTCTAGTCAGGGACAAAGGTTGCAGGGTACTAGCTACTTAAGCTAGGGCATTGGTAATCTGATTCTTTCCATGAAGAATTAGTTGAATGTTGAATGCATCCAGTCCTTCTATAAGATCCCATACCCTATGTCTATAGTTTGCTAGCTTCCAATCATGGAAAGAGTACAATTTCCTAACTTTCTTTACAACTAATTTTGAGTCCCCAAGGATGCAACAATTTGACCTTCTTTCTAAAAACCATGAGTAATCCATGAACTAATGCTTCATATTTTGCTACATTATTGGTGCAGTAAAATTGTAACCTATGGGCATAAAAGTAGGTCTTACCCATGGATTTGATTAACTAGAAGCCTGCTCCTGCTCTTTGCTTGGATTTGGATCCATCAAAGTGCAATGTCTAGAACTAGGAGGCAATTTTTCCTTTAGATTTGATTAAGTTTACTTCTTTTCTTGGTTGTGTGTCTATTTCTACATCTTTAGGCAGCTGTTTCTACTCAAGATGTCTTTGATCTTTCCATTCTACCATAACCTCCTTTGGAGTAATCTACTTTTTTTATGTGGTCTATTGTTGTTTGGCATAAGCAACACTCAAACTCAAAATGAGCTGCATCATGTACCCTACACCAACTAGGTGGCAACCTCTCTTTGAAATCCATCCTAGCCCCTAAACTGAGTTGATCACTTCTACATAAATTCTTGAAAGCCAGCGAATAACCCAAGGTGGTCATCCTCCTAGGATCCTTCATCATCAGAATCAACCAACACTTCTATTCTATTTGGAAGAGGAGACAAATTAATGGGGACACTGCACAACACAAGGACCTCTTTTTCCCCTTCTTCTTCTTCACCTTGGTAGGCAAAGGGAAAATGATTTCCCAACTCTATCTCTATAAACAACACTTCATTCGTATTATTGTACTCGGTGATCATAAATTTTATTCATGGTTCACACTCAATTCGGATTTGATTAGGCATCCCTTTCCAAGGTAGCCATAGATGTGAATAATCAGTTGCAATGTAGTTGTTTAGGGCTTGGGTGAAATCTCTTCCTAGTATTATGTCGTAGCTATCAAGAATGTTAAAAAACTAGATATCAATAACTTGTTGTACCCTTGGGTCCACTGCAATCTACTTAGGAATTTTGTTCATATCCCCTACTATATTCACCTTGGTCTTGTCTAGCTAAGTCACCTTACATCTAGATGGAGTCAGGGTTATTCCTAGTGCTTGGAATACTGTGAATGGCATGACATTGGCTGATGCTCGTGAGTCAAGTAGACAATTATGTAAATTTTTTCCAAACATGCAAATTTTCATTAGGAAAGGAGGGGTCTCCAACTTCCCTTGGAATAGTCCCACAAAAACGTCATCTTGGGCCACTTGAGCCTTGTCCTTATCATTACTTTTATCTTGTGTTTGTACCTGATTTTTCCCCTTAGTTGGTGGCTTATCTACTTGCTTATTTTTGTTAGATGGCTAATTAGGTGTCTAATCAGGTCTCTTTCCTATAATTTCCCTAATCATGAGCTCATTGTTAGAAGTGTCAAATGAAACTTGCTTTGCGAGTACCTCCTGAATTGGTTTTGATGGGGAAGTTCCATTTAATGATCTAAAGAAGGCATTCTTGAATCAAATAACTGAGATAAAGGGCTCTTATTACTTAACTCTTTCACATCATCTCCTTTCATTGTGATCTCCTTCATTGTGGCCTCCTTCTTGAGTGAGTTACCATCACTTTGACGGAAGGGAGCCTGATTGACCACCAATACTGAGGAATCATATGGTTCTGATGGGACTATGTTTGTATAGCTTAAGCCATCAAAAAGATTTTTAACTTCCATTTGAAAGATTTCTACAGCACTTTGGAACTCCAGACAATCAAGCTCAGAATGCCTATTGGTTTTACGAATCTTGCACCATCCAGATAAGGCAACTTCAGCTAAGTAAAAGCCACTTGTGGATTTTTTTGTACCATTTGGTTGGTCAAGAGGTGTGGGTATACCCCCATTGTTGGGGTAGGTATTCCATGTTCTACTCGGTCTTTGAGGCTACCTTCTTTCAAAACTTTTTCTTGAGTTTTGGCCTCGATCATAGTTCTAATTCAAAGATGGTCCTGAGTCCCAGTTATCTATTTGATAATTGGCTTGAATGCTCTTATGAGATTTTTACAGCTAGTTATTTTGATTCCTCAAATGCATGACTTCGGTAGATAGCTTCCTCACCATTTCAGCCAACTCATCAATCCGCTCCTTGTTTGCACTACTTTGAGTTGGGACTAAATTTTAAAGGAAAACAAGATGTGCTATGAACTGACCCTATTGGGCAGCTAATACTTTAGAGTTTTTTAGGTATGAAGGCACTTGGAATTGTTGAGCATAAGCTTGTTGATGTGGAGCCTGCAGATAATTTGGCACTGGTGAGGTATTATTTAATGGAGTTTGATGTGTCAATGCATGAGTAAGCCTCTGGAATTTTCCAAGGTTGGCAGCTATTCCCAATGAAAGTAGTGAACCTACAACATGTTGTTCCAAATCAATGCTAGCTTTTATTGCTTTAGTGTAGGCCTCTATCAAACTTGCAAGTGGTTGATGTATCCTTTTGACCAAGGCGGATGTGAGATTGTCTAGTGTTGCGTACTATACCATCTTGGTAGAAGCATCATCAACTACATAAGGAGGCTAAAATTTCATGTAGGCTCTGTGAAATTTGTTATTGAATGTGTTGATTGGCTCATTCACTTCCCTCCTTACTCACATGAAATACAAATCTATAGAGCTAATTGGATTTCTACAAGAATGTGTTCTTCATGAGGTGCCAAGAGGTTATGGAGCATGTAGGTAAGTGGATGTACTAATAAAATGCCTCATCCCCTAATGAGTACTAGAAGAGCCTACAAATGTCTTCATGTTCAATTTGCATGTCCTTCAAGGTTGTTTGGAAGATTTTAATATGTTCTTCTAATGTTCATTGTGGATCATTTGGATGAAACTTTGAGCATAAACCTTCCAGATTCTTTAGCATGTCATGATAATCATTGAAGGACAATGGAGATGGATTATTTCCCAACCAAGCCATTGGTGGAAGTGGGGGTGGTAATGGCTATGTTTTAGGAAATTGTAGTGGAGGTGGGGTAGCTACTAGGATAGCACCTTGGATGTGGGAAGTGAATGGAGATAATGCTAGTTGGAGTAAAAGAGAAGATGGAGATGAAGGGATGGAAGGAGATGGACATGATGGAGGTTGAGTGGGTGGAGCTGATGTTGATTCCTGCCCTCTCTTGGTCCTCCTATCCTTATTAAGGGTCTTTAGCTCTTGGAATTCTCCCTTGTCTGGTATGGACCTAAGTACTCTATGAAATATTTGAGGGGAGAAGGACCCAATTCAATCTAGCTTAGTCTATGATGCCCTCCTTCTAGTGCTAGTTTTGTTGATGGATTTTTTTTTACTTCTCAACAAAGATAGCACATAAGTATGCTATCTCTCTTGAAAGGTAATTTTCTGCAACTAAGTCTTAGAAAATCACCCCAAGGTCTCTTGGGTGTCAGGTCATGACTTGCAAAAATGACTCAGTTGTTGATGTGATTTACTCATAATCATGAGGGACCTTTATTTTTCAATAAGCTTGGAAGCTTTGAGTTTGTAAATGGAGTTTCATAAGTTCTAGAAATGATGAATAGTAGCTGTCAGTTTAGAAAAAAAAACTAAAACTCCTTGTTTTCATTAGATTTTGCTTTACGATGATGTTGGAACTTATTTCTAACTTCAGATTTTAAAAGAAATAGCAAAAGCTAAAAGGGTTAAAAATTTTCCTAAATCTACAACTAAGATGAACAGTAACAATGGAGGATGCTACAATAGACAGACTTTCAAACTAAATTTTACTTAACTAGGGGCAGCCCACAGTCTTGTAAAATTAGTGCAATCTTCTAAGGCTTACTTATGATTTCCAGACTATAACATGAATGCTTAACATGTACATACATAGTTGAAGTGTTGTAAGTAAAATAGTTAAAACTAACTTTACACAACAATTTTTCATCAACAAACTACTAAAAGTATGAGCCGGAAATGTATCAAACACAATAGCATATATCCACCATTAAAGAACAACATGAACTACTAACAAAAAATGAACTTAAACTTGAAATAACAATGCTGAAATGAAATATTTGGAGATAGAATCATGCACACATGGAGAGAAAAACACAAGAAACCATTAACTCAATGTTTTTCTCATATATTTTGCAACACCATGTCTTTACACAACAACTCATCTCTCTTTGAAAATGAGGAGAAAGCCCCTATTTGTAATTTTCCAAAAGAAGAATGAATGGACAAGATTTATTTATGATTAATGGCTCATATTCATTCTAGTTTAAGGTTTCACCTACCTCCAATATATTACAATATAAAAATAGACTCTTTTGTCTTTTTATTATTTTATCTTCTAGTCTATTTTGTCTTGTAGCTGACTTCTAGCTTTTATGACTATTTTGACAAATATTCATCAGCTATAACTAGATTTCCAAAATCCCTTTGGAGAGTAAACACTCCACAAACTTCCCAATTACAACCTGAAGCTTTTCCAATTCCATGAAGTCTGATTTGGAGATGTGAAAGACAATTCTCTTGAAATTACTTAGCATTTCTTCATGGTGCTTCATGCATCTATCTCTTGCCTTTACCATCTATTCTGACTCTGAGAATGCTCGACCAAAAAAATCCATAAAATTATTTGACAATGTATCATCGGCTACTTGTTCCACACACTTGTGGAATCCATGCTTGATCTTCTCTGGATATACCTGCATGGTAGGCACCGTATATCCCATCATCAGCTTTAGGAAGTTATCCACCTTAGTCAAGTGAGTGACAATGCTAGCATAGATGTCCTCCAATTCAATTAATGATCTCTCAACAAGTATCTTTTTGAACTCAAGAGTGTGTAGCCAATCATCAAGTAGGCTATGATCACTCTTTGGAAAGGTAAGCTCTTTCTCCCATACCTCTAAAGATAGCTTTAGGATGCTTTATAGTTTGGGGTATGCAATCCTGTAGAGTTCTGAGAAATCTTTACATGTATCTACCTGTGACTCAATTGGCTTTCTTAGGTCCAAGAAGTGGTTATGTGCCCTGACATTAATGGATGGCCTTGTTTCCTACATCAACAACTCTCTTAAACCAATATGAGGTAGAATTGGCCCAATTCATAATCCTTTCCATTTTATTCACCTCCTCCTTTGAAAGAAAGGTAGGTGCAAGTGATTCCATTGGAGCTTCTTCTTCTTCTGTTGAGGTCCATTATTGTATGCAGGGAGTCACTTCCACTAGTTATTCCTTTAGCTCTTCCTTTGTGGATTTGTCTTTGTTCATCTATTACAAGATGGTGGAGACAGACCCCTATAATTCATCTATTTTATAGGCTCAGGTTGCAAGACCTATCTTGATGATAGATATGTTATAGTCTTGTCCCTAAATAGTGTCTACATCTTTTCCTGCTATGGGAGTGGCTACCTGTAATGTTCTAGACCCAAAAGCATCAACCATGATGTGTGATCAGATCTTTGGTTTTGTTTCTCTTCGTGTCTTCACTTGAGCCCTAGCTAATTTAGCTTCCAACCGAGCCCTGGGATTAGTAACTAACAAAGCCTTTTTCTTTAATTATTGCTCCAGCCATGGAGGAACCTCTGCTTGACATTTTGGGGATTCATGATTTCCCTTCTCTTCTTTTTATTTTGAAGGTTCATCCTCTTCATGCCTAAGATCCTCTTCACTATTTCTCTTTTGTCCATCTGGATCATCTTCTTATATAGATTTTCCTTTGTTAGGTTCAATGGTCTCTACATCTTCTTCAACAACATTTTCATCCTATGCTACCCCCTTATCTTCTTTAATTCATTTCTCAGGATCAACACTCTTTTCTCTTGTATCCCCTTCTTTATCCTTTTCTCCCTCTTTTTTCAAAGGAATTTCTTCCTACCTCGGCCCTCATCTTGGCTAGTCTGTGGAGGCTCATCAATTATTTCTATCTCAGTATCTATGTCTACCTTCCCTTCTTTAGAGTGATGCTCCTTGGGGTTTACCTCTTCTTCTCATGTTCTTGGGGTTGTTCCCCTTTAGGATCTTGCTCAGATGTTTCCACTTCATAGTAATCATCAAATTTTCTTGTGTATCCACCCTCGTACGATTGTTGTGCTTCTTCATCTAAAGCTACTTTGTCTATGTTCACCCTTAGCCCACCCTCAGGATTCTTGAAGTATTCATCCCAGTCGAAGTCTTCTAGCTCCTCGATAATGTCCTTTGCAGCTTCCTTAGATTTCTCTACACTGAGCCTCTCCATTTCTTTGGAAATTCATATTCTCATCTCCATGTATGGTGGCTTAGTAAGTGGTGGAGGTAGAGGCAAAGCGATGGCAATTTGAGCCATTAATGCTTGGACCTTGGGGTCAAGGATTACCCCAAAGAGCTCAATTGTCACATTTTGTATATAAGTTGTGAAGGCATGTAGCAGGGTGAGAGGAGCCTTGGTATTTGTTGGCAAGGATGGTGGAAGGGGGGAAAGGTTCAACAGTGCAGGAAAGAGTGAAGAGGACGACAATGGGGAAGAAGTGGAGGAAGAAGAATCCAACACCACTATTGGAGCAATGGGTGAGGCAGAGGTGAGGTGGATTGAGATATCCATGGTAGGTAGAGATAACTCAGGTAACAGTTGGGGAGTGGATGGGGATGGTGCAATGGTATCAATAGATGGAGGAATGAAGGTGGTAGGTGGTGGTGAACGAGGTTTCTGAACTTCTTCTTCCTCTTCATGTTTAGCTCCTTCCTCCTAAATGGTTTGAATTTCAAGAAAAAAAGTTCCCATTCTATTTTCCTTCTTTGACGGCTACCTCTTTGTTGATTTCCTTGTGTAAACCTTTTGTTTGGGTTTTTGCTCAGTCATATCCTTTCTTTTTCTAGACCTTGTGATAGGTGGGGACTTGGGTGCCTCCCTCGATGAGCCTACAATGGTGCCTCTTTTTGTTTCACTTTCAAGATCATCTTCAAGCTCCCCATATGTTATTTCTACACCCTAATCATGTAGATGAGTTATCTATTCATCTATCCATTTCCTAGTCCTTTGCTCCATAGGGTGGGTGTTGATGGTATTTTCTGTAAAGCAACAAATTAGACAAGATACAAGTATCCTATCTCTCTTGAAAGGTAAATCTCTATCAACAAGCCTCAAGAGATAACCCTAAGTTCTCTAATGTCAGGTCTTGACAATGCATAAAAAAACTCAGTGATAAATGCAAAAATGTTGGTAATCGCAAAGGGACCTTACTACAAGCAAATACTAGAACTTCAAACTTATTAGATCTAGCAATATGGTGATACTTCAAATCCTAAATCTAACCCAAATAATAAAAGAAATAGAAAAAGATAAGGGTTTTAGAGAGATTTCTAAAATTAACACTAATCCTAGGATTAACAATGTAAATGACAAAATACTTGAAATGGACCAATCCCTCATAAACTAATCCCTGTTCAATGCAGATAAACCTACAATATTTCATAAATAGTGCAATCTTCTAAGGCACGAAATATTTTCAGATCATAAACATTCATCCAAAACAATCCTATTGCAATTGAGATGAACAAACATTCACAACTAAACTAAGCACAATGAATATTAAAGTCCAAGCTAACTTTGCAAAGCAACTAACCATCAACTAGCAACAAAAAGTATGGACTAGAGATTGCTACAACACTTCAAGCATCAAATCATAAACACCATTGAATCTTTTAACATCAAATCTAACATATATCAAATAAACTTAAGCAATTTCAAAAGATAGAATCACATGAACCATGCTAGATAAAACTAACACAAGGACACCAAATCAGAATGCCTTTACTTGCATTAAATCATCCAAAGTAGCAAAAATTCCAATCTTCTATTATAACACTTGCTTGAAAATAACCTAACTACTAATTCCTTTCTCTAATTCTTAATTCAATCCAATGTAAAACTATCTAGCCCTTTCAAATAAGGCAATATCCCTATTTATAGAGATTACATCTTATGTCAGCCCAATAGGGTAGGCCTCAAAAATAAGTCAGCCAATAAGAATTCAAAATGAAGTAAAATGTGCATTAAATGCATGTGTTCCATCCAAGTCAGCTTGGGATCTCCAACATGGTTCAATCCAATGCATGTGAAGGATGAAGAGTAATAATGGGGAAGCACAAATTCTGATGAGGCATTGCATTAACTGCTCTCCCCTTTGTCCTTATCTTGCTCCACTTTATCCTGCACCATCAAAAATACCTTTTGTAAGTTGGCTATATGTGGAATAACTAACACCTTAATTTTCCTCTCAATGGATTTGATGTCCTCTCTTGACTGCTTAATGACCTTATCCCAATCCACCTTTAGGGTTTGATAATTATCCATCACTACAATGTATGTGGCTGCATCATCTAATCGGTGCTTGGTCACTAGACTATCATCAATTGGAACATACACTTCATGCCACCATTTTCTTAGTTGCTCCAAGCTCAACTGTTTTGGTGCAAACCTTTTTCTTCCTATCATAACTTCGAAGAAGGAAATGCACTTGTTGTAGATTTCAGTCAGGGTATTCTCAATTTTCTTTCCTTGCTTATGCACTTTCTTCAAAACCATTCTCCTTATTTGCAAAGCTTCATGCCATTCCCAAGGTTTTGCAACTGTGGAATAAGGAAGAATTTCATCACTTACCAACTTGTCTTCAGTATATTCCATGATGGTCTTGGTCTTCTGAAACAAGAGATCAACATCCTCCTTATCTTGAGCTAGTACATTCTTCAACCACTCAATTGATCTTATAGCATCTCCACCAATTGACAAGATATCTTTAATGGAATTATCTCCTTTGGCTTCCACTCCTTGCAACCAGTTCAGTGTGGCATGTGTAGTGGTCTTCATCTTCTCCAACTCAATTATTGTCTCCTTTGGTAGAAAACTTGTTGCAGATGATGAGGAGATGATTTGGCTGATAGATTGCAAGGGTTTCATCAAATCCTATAGATAACTCTTCAGTTTGTCATTTTCATTCTTCAAATCTTCCTTAGCTTGCACTTCTTTCTTCAATCTGCTCAAAATAGCATCACTGGAGCCTTCAAATTCTTCAACCTCTTGTATCATGGAGGCGAGTCCCAAGCTGATAGTTTGCACACTGTAATCTTTTCCAGTCACCTCATCCTTATTCTTATATGATGCAAGGGTGGCAATGTGAATCACACTATTATTGGCTTCATCTCTCTCAATCCTGGAAATAACCCTGGCTTTCTTCTTTACTTTTCCCTTTCCTATGTTTTCCAATAATTCATCCTAGTTGGGAGGAGTATCATCCACCATAATTTTTTTACTCTTTAATTCCTTGTCCAGCCTATTGGAAATTGCATGCCATTTAATTACAAATCCTAAACATTAATTATTTCATGTATCTACTATATTCTTGGAATGTGTTCAACAACACTAAGATTAGGATGAGATTAATATTTGATGAAATAATCATGAATATTGACATTTAATTAATTCTAAATAATAGGGGCACATGGGAAACCCACATGGTAAGGTGACACTCACCTTGTATTCAGTTAGCTATATGGAGTAACAATTAACACTTCTAAATGCATGTAAAGATCCTAGGAGTTAGATTTGATGTTTGCATGCTTGAATTTCAGTTCTATTTAGTTTAGTTATGGTTTAGTTGTCTTTAGTTAGTTTCAGTTGTATGTTAGTTAACTTCAGTTAACTTGAAATGCATGGCTAATGACATTAAGTTGTATGACAGATAACAAGGACTACTTCCAGTTAACAGGGGATGGCCATTCTTTGGGAATGGTGTTGAGTAAATGTTTCAGTTAACTAGAAATCACTTGGAGCCAACTTGAGAACCCAAGATGCTTTCTTGGATTTACCTCTCATGCATGATAAGATATTTCTAAAGGCTCAGTTAAGTAGGATTACTTATGGGCGCCAACTTTGAGGAAGAGCTTTGAAATTATCACCAAAGTGAAGGACAAGTTGTAGCTTTAGTTTGGGAAACCCAAATGCATGAAGCACATGTTGTAAGCTTTAGTCTTCATAGAATAACTCAACTTGAAGCAATATGGCATACCTTTTCAAGGGCTTGAGCTTGTGCATTGTAATCATCACCATTTGGAGATTACAAGGTTGCATATTGTCTCTATATCTCATTCAAGTTGAAGAGATTTTTCATAATTGTTATTTGTAGGTGTGAAGAAGATTAGTAAAGACAAAAGAAGCATTATCAAGCAAGAATTGGAGCTATTGTATTTCAGAGATTGAATAATAGAATAATTCTTGGTGGAGTTTTTTCTTGAAATGGTTTCTCCACGTTATATCTTGTGCAATCTTTCTAATATCGTGTCTAGTTCTTCTATGAACTTCTCTCTTCATTCTACAACAGTAAAGGGTATGTGCAGGATCATGATGGGCCAAAAAGTGGCGATATGATGGGCTTTTATAGGGTATGCGGCTTATGACTTCTTTTTTACCCAAAATTGATGAAACGAAAAGGGTTTTTAAAGGAGATTCTTAGCTTTCTACCAATATAAATTATTCCTTACTTTGAATTTAATAAATTATTATTATTTATTTTCTATTTGAATTACAACTAAAGTCCTAATTGAGAGGTTGATTGAAAAACATCTATAGCTTTCAAACGATATCACATTTTTTCAATCAGAAACATGCATCATAGTCTATGCTTAGTATACTATAGGATTTAAAAAAAAAATGAATTTCATGAAGTTTTGACCAAGTTAAGGTGGTTAGACATACAAGTTTTTTTATTTTTTAAAAGTTGTGATAAAAAATTCATAATTAATTATTTACTTGGAAAAAAATTAAAAAAAAAAATGTGTCATGTTAGGACATGAGTCCTCTACTTATATCTAAAATATTATAAGAAAATATTATCATTTTCTGTGGTTAGGGTGGTTAGACAGACACCTACTTATTTTTTCCCTGAAATTTAAGTACTACTACATTGAAATTTCAAATTTTCACCAAATAGATATATATATATATTTTAAATAAACCTAGTAGTTTAGAAACTGCATTCAATTTGCTACAAATTCTATTCTTACATATTTTTGAAATAATATAGATAACTTATTCAAATTTTTACGTCAAGTTGTATAACTCTGATTTTTTTAAAAATTTGCCACTTAAGGGCCTGTTTTTTCCATGATGATCCTACACATACCCTAAAATGAATTAATCAAGATATTCACCCACAAAGAATATATGTAACAAAGAAAGAGCTTACTTAGATCAGCAATATTAAATTTTTATAGAGTATTAAGCTAAGAAAACACCTCATTTTTCAACACAGCCAAGTAGGAACAGTGGAATCTGATTGCACATTACCTTGTCCAACCCCATCTTGTTGCTCCTTGGAGGAATCCATACTCAGATTTTGCTCATCAAGAATTTCTTCAATTTTATCTTCACTTCCCTTTCCTGGATTCCTATCCTCTTCCCCATCATGTTCTTCTTCATGCACTGGTGAAGGAGTTTTAGTAGGAAAATCCTCCATTCTTAGATACTTATCTCCTTCATTTCCTGTAGGCGAATCCTCATAAGTCACCAAAGGGGGTTGCAATATCTTCTCCATCTTTGCTTCTGTATTGTAAATTTCACCCTCCTTGAATCCTTCCATTTCCTCATCTTGGAGATCCTCTACATCTTTAGATTGATCTGATGCATCATGTGATTCATAGAGAGGAGGAGAATCCTTATGCTATTCTGCAGCAAGGGCCACTAGGGGAGTATCTTCATTTAGTGCATTATCCTTGGGAGAAGGAGTTCTTGACATCCTTGTGTATACTTGAGTCTTCTCCCCTGAACTCTCCACATTTACCACAGGTGGGCTAATTTCTTCTTTCTCCTTAGAAGATTCATCTTTCTTCTTTGAAGTCTGAGTTACTCTTCTCCTTTTGAGCTCAAGAATACTATATTTCTCTTCCTCCTCATCAAGTTGTTCTTCTGCAGACATCTTTGTTCTTGGAATATGCTTCCTCTTTTTAGCAATTGGTTTCCTCTGTTTCTTCCCTTCTTTTTCTTGAGAACCCTTGATCTTTATTTTAAAAGGGGAATCTGCCTTAGCTTTACCTTTAGAAACCTGCTCACTTGATTCCTTAGTAGTGGAATGAAACTCCAAGTCCCCCATTAGATCATAGGTGCATTGCACACCTTCACTCTCTAACTCCCAAATCTTGTGTTTGAGCCATAACTTGGCGTACTTGATTACTGGAGTCATGATATCCTCTAATTTTGTCTTCTCTTCCTCCAGCCAGTCTATCTCTCCTATCATTTTGTATTTCACAGGCTCATAGTCATGACTCTGAATCAAATCTCCATCATCCTCAATCTGGTCAGGTATGGCCTTTATGTTGTATAGTCAGACCAAGTTCACTGGCAGCCTGGAGAAATTATTTCTCCTAACTTCAAACTCATCCTTATTGTTATCCCAACAATCCTCTACATCATCCTTATGGTTGTATTCCTTGCTAGCCTTTCTTTGTGCCTCACTAGTCCTATCAAATTTGGGTCTCTTAGAATGGAAAGAGAGACCCAAAGTGCTCATTTCCTCCTCAAAAGCATGAGCTGAAATAATAGAGGGGCAAGCTTCATTACTACCTACCCTCAAAGGAAAATCACCACAAAACCTAGTCTTATGTTTGTATTTCTTAACAATTGCATCAAAATCACAGATTTGTCTTGTGACTTCCAGAAGTATGATGTGATATGTGGGATATATAGGGAGTCTATATGGGGCCCTCTGGAAACCATCTATCCTGATGTATGAGAAGGTAGAGAACTAGATAAATCAAGCTCCAAACCTCTTGATTAGCTCCTTGGAATTTTTTGAGATCCAAACATGTTCTAGACCATATAATAGCCTGGTGATGTACATGGTGAATGCGTCATTCACCCTCCTATAACTTGTGCTACCCAAGTGTAATTGTGGGTATACTTCATAAATCATATCTTGCCCAAATAGGCCTCTTTTGCTTAGCCCCTTGTATGGATGGAACCTTGCAAGTGCATAGACCAAGTAAGAGGTCATTGTGAAGGTCTTTATCTATAGCACATTGCACATTTGTTCATGTATCATTGCACTTATAATGCCTTCCCAATGGTAGTTGATGTTCTACTCCATCCTCACAATGACATGAAACATCTAGTTTTCAAATACCCTTGCACTCTTCAATCCTACTACTCTATGGAGGAGTGTGATAGCATCATAGTATTCCCTTTTGAATTTTTCTTTGAATAGTTGCTTGGGTGCTTTAGAGAAGTGAGACTTGGGTTTCTCTAGCCAGGAATTGATGACCTACTGTGATTTGATGATGTCTTCATCATAATAATTCTTCACTTTGTCCATATCAAAACCCACCACATGAGACCTATCAGGCATGTCAAAGGTCTGGGCTATAGACATAGGGCTAAGATTTTCCACTATTCTCCCTTGAGGACCAGCTATCCTTTGTGTGCCCTTGTCATAATGTCTGGCACATTCTAGCACCAGCTCATAACATTGAACAATGGGAGGAAATCCTGCTACATGGACCAATCCTGACTCTACCATCCTCTTAGCCAATACTGAGAGGTCTTTCTTTTCCATCCTAGCCTTGAATTCTTCATAATCCCACCAACCTACATTTGTATCTGTGACCTCTGACCAGATGGAAGTCAACTTGCTTTCTGGGATCCTACTCCTTATATCTATTTTGATCCTCTCTAGCTCAAATATAGTAGACCCTTGAATACTTGGATCTGTCTCCTACCCTTGGTCTTCTCGGCTACTGTCTTACTTGATTTAGCCTGCATCCAGCCAAAAAACCCATAATAAATCCTCTTTATAATATTAGAATCAAGGTTAGTCACCCATGAATAACATATTCATCATTACATCAGCTCAAAATCATGACAAAAATCCCTCAAATCAATCATAAAACACAATCATTTTAAATCTAGGATTTTGAGCAATCCAGGGAAAACCAGCTAGAGAGGAATTTTGGGAAATTCCATGTCAGGCGAACTTCACCGATCAAGCACAAATGTCATTAGTTCAATCATTATAGCATGAAAGTAAAGCATGTAACATCATTTAAATCATCAATATCAACCATGAGATGCCAAATACACAACATTAAATTCATTCATCTCTCAAATTCTTTATACTACGAAGTCTTTTCAGGAAAATCCATCAAAAAAGGAATATTGTAAGGAAGTCAAAACTCCAAGCCCTTTGTACACTTCCAGGAAAATGAAAGGGCAAGGGAAAATCAAGAAATTTTGAGGGTGCAAAAATTTCACGAAGATCTTGGGATCCTGAAAACTGTCTTTTCTCACAATCTCACCCATAACAATATTTGAACGATCACAAATTTGAGACTTTAGGCTCGAATATAGTTTGTTTTATGTCTCCTATTGATCATTTTAAGTCCTCAACTCTCTTAGAGTAAAATTGGTGAGGATTGGTAGTGCCCTAGGTTGTAGTTGTGATGCCTTACATTTGATTCTAAAATCTCCACCATGAATGTAGGGAATGAGCTCGGATTAAGCTTGAATTGAACTCATTTGTCTGGTTAAGCTAAAGATAAATTGTTTGGAACATGTCTAAGTGAGCTACTAACTAATGAAATCAGAGATAGGCCCAAAAACTCACTCAAGGAATCATCTTCAATCAAGGAAACTCTCAAAACCCTAAAACACAACAAAATTACTTACAGTTCGAGCCTGAAGGAGTGATTTGGGAGGGCTTGGTGCTAAAAAATTATTGACTCAACTAAGGGGTCTTAACTGGGTTCTAAGAATCTACAAAAAATAAACTAAATCCTAGTTCTGGAAAACTTGACACCAAACCTATGAATTCAAGCTTCAAATGCATTCAAAACGTCAAAACATCACATTCATTCATCATCCAAAAGGCAAGGAAATAGCTACATACCATGGATGAAGCAAATCTAACTTCAAAGGAGATCAATAACAAACTTGAACACCCTAGTAACAACTGTAACAACAATGCAAGAAATCTACTATTGAATCCAGAAATTGACTAATCCAATCACCAAATTGCTAAACACTCAAGAACAGGATCTCAAAAGTAGCAAAGAGCAAATGATGAAAGCCTAGTGACACACAATCCCTCAAGAAGTCACCTAAATACTTGCCACAAAGATCGTACTATCAAGCATTAATGTCATCGACAAGATAGGTCATGATGCAATCCAAGAATTTGATGAGGTGATAGAATTTTAGAGAAATCCGGTCCAGGAAAAATTCTATGAGGTGCCAGAATCTCTGAATTACAGGGTTAAAACTTGCTCATCAGACTTTCAAGAAAACCAGGAAATTTTGCCTAGAGCGAAAATTCTCGAAGATAAGGAAAAACCCAGATTTTATCATATACTTTAATATGTCATTACTTGGCTCCCAATGTCCCAACATAGTATAGTCCTTTGTATGGGAATTTATCCACTAAGAGGTAGAGCAAATATGAATTCATATAGAATTTAGTGGTCTTCTTCACCACCATGAATTCATCATGCAAGTTATTGCTTATCATATTTTCCCAATTAAATTTGGTAGTGCCTCAGAGAATATCCTCAATGAAATAAACATCAATTCTTCAAAGAACATGGCCATGGGGAGGCCCATTATTCTACTTAGGAGCATGACTAGATCATTGGACTCTTCTACAAAGTCACTCTTGTATAGAATTTGGGGTACTTTGCTAGCATTTCCCCTCTTTTCTTTTAGCCATGTTTGATTTATTGTTCTCTTGCATCTAATATGGCCCTATTGCTAGATGGTCATGGCTAATCCTTTTTCAACCTCCTCCATTTCATCAAATGTTGGTATACCGAATGTCCTTTCGACAGACAGGGTAGATAGGTTTGCTAACACTATCCCATCCTTGGAAACTATTCTTTTGTTCTAAGAGTGGTAGCACTCTTGACAAGCCATTAATAGTTATAGAGAAATGAAGGTTGGAGGAAAGCCAACTACTTTATTGAGGCCTGTTTCCTTGATTCTCAAGGCTTCCTCTGTAGTAGGCTTGATCATCACCCTCTATTGAATTTGTCAATGTTGTCAATCCCTAGATTTGTGTTAGAGACTATGTCCTAGTTGGATATGATCTGAGAAGTTCACTCTACCCTATTTTTCCTCTATTCCTTTAGGATTTATTGTTGGTATTTTTCCTTTGTTAACCTTTTCCATTGGCTTCTTCGATAGTCCCTCGACACGTTCCATAAATCTTGCACATGAAAGGTGCAGTGAGTGCATTGATAGATCAAGAGGACAAATGCTAGTTAAAACATGCAAATTCATCATTAATTTCATCCACATACTTTTAGAAGATCATAATATTCATCATTGTTTACCATTTGAAGCTCATTTGGTCCTTTTATTGAAATGTAGGTTTGGCAGTGTGGGTTTCCGCCATGTGGAAGCCGCCAAGATGAAATTGTTAGCGGGTGGCACTAGGAAGGCGGACTTCCATAGGTGGAATTCCAATAACGAATTTCTGCATGGTTGTATTGCTAAGTAACCTTAGTGTAAAGTTATTAGGCACATATGACATCTCAGATGGAAGCACCTTCAGTTTTTTTCCTTTATTAAATTGACCCTTTTGGCTTATGTGGGTGTGAGGAATGCAGGCGCCATGATGCAAGAAGCTTCCTTAGCTTTGTTGTTAAGGAATGGCCAAAGGGAACAACATTCCATAAGTGGACTTCTGAATTTCAGGACCCATCATGCCTTTTACTCATTGATATTTTCTTTCAAACCCTTAACCTATGTGTGTCATCATTCTTAGTCATTCTTCTCAATTTGCTTGGTCATTTCATGAGGTATAGAAATTAGAGGTGCAGAGGTATCTTAGCGAGATGTCATGGGACCACCACTATTAAACAATAGCCCCAAGTAGATGTCCTACAAGGGGCGACCCACATGAGGGAACCTACCTGGACACTTGGACGTAAGATTTTATTTGATCACGTTCGAGGGGCATGTTTGTGGAAAATGGGAGTGCGGGACCTATGAAGTGGAAAGGCTCATGGGTTCTCCCTTAGAACAATAATAATTTGGGGAACATCCCTTTAACAACATCGACCAACATGGCTAGGCCTACAACAACATTAAGACTTGTGAGTTTTCTCTAGTTTCTTTGGATGCATCCCTAGGGAACTCATTATTCATGTTTACATTATTGATGATTGAGCTTAGGTGTTTTGGAATACTCACATGCAATCCCCACAGAGTGGGTTGTCAGGTTTGTTTGGCCATTAAGGATGAAATCTTTGAGGTGAAATTCTACATATAGTGGTTTGCACACACAGACCTATAAAGGCATCCTATCTTCAATATTTTATGTTTCTTAGGTTTAAGTTTTCCCCATAGTGGTGGGTAGGTGAGACCCATCTAGTGAAGGGATGTGGTGATCTCAAAGGTAGACAAGGAATTGTGGGACAAGGCACTTGGTTTAATGAATCAGTAACAATGATGGGAGAACAACAACCTACACATCGAAGCTCACAAGGGCATTTGCAGAGAGTCACCATTTGTGAACTAACACTGAAGGAATCTTAGAAGAAATGGCAAGGATAGGACCTACAAAGTGGTTGATTGTTTGGGTTCTGCCTCTAAGCAACGGTTGTGGTTGGGCGGTCTCATGATGATAGAGTCTTGCAAAAGAGAACCATCTAAGGGTTTCTCAGGTTAATGACTTCATCACTTTGTTAAAGTTTCAACCAGAGCACATGATTCATCTGGTGGCTAGACCTTGAGGGTTTGTTGTTAGTCATAGTGGTGGCATAATGGGTTTCTATGTGAAGGAGGGTGTAGGTTTTTTGACCTTCTTCGAGAGTTTCACAATCTTTGACAAAGCTTAAATTTAGGTTGAGAGTCCGGGAGGCCGTGAGAACATCGTTTAAATAACCAGGTTTTGATTCACAGTGGTTTTGGCATCTATCAATTTATTTAATATAAAACCCTAGTTAACCTGTTAAATCAATAGTCATTGAAGTGGTTGAATGCTTACCTCATGACCAGTGAATGTGGCCGTAGCTCAATCACCTAAAGCTTCTTTCGTGCACACAAAGTTCTCCTCTTCTCTTCTCAAATTTGAAAATGGTGAGTTAAAATGACAGGAAGGATGTTGGGTTTATATAGACCATCTACCATTAATGAACACATTAAGTGCCGGTATGGTGAGCAACAAGGGAGATGGGGGTTGCGGAAACCTACAACACGGAGGATGTCCAACCAAGACCTAGGAAAAGGAAACGTATGTGGGACCCACAACGTGGGTGGATGTAAGGAGTCGGCCATAGTGAACAGTGAGACAAGGGCAGTGACCCGATAGTGGAAAGTTGCAAGAGCAGACCTACAAAGAATAATGGATGTGATAGCTATGGGTGGACGGAAGCCCACAATGCAAGCTCCACAAAGGTTTAAAAATTAGCGAAACTTAGGATAGGTGTACTTGGCCAAGATGAGTTTGATAATTTTAAGGCATGTGACCAAATTGGGCTCAAAAATAGGGGCACACAAAAATGAGGAAAAAGAAAAAATGACCTGGAAAAAGCGAAAAGGAAAAAGAGGGGGTCCCCAGTCTGAATAGGGCATGTGTGTTATAGGCACAACACACATGCACAACCTGCAACAACTTGTTTTCCTTTTTTTCATAATCTTCTCAATATCTTTGATATCTTCATCATGCAACAAACTTCCTTAACAAATAGTTGATATCAATGATAACACTAGTAGTAGACATCCTATTAACATCAATGACAAAACCTTCATACTTGAAAAAATCTCCCCCTTTGCCATTGATGACAAAACAAGATGTGAAAAAATATCAAAGACAACACAACAACTCTAAACACACTTTCTTCTTTTCTCTCCCCCTAAGTAGACAATTCCTTTCTCCCCCTTAAAAAAAATTCACATGATTCTCTCTCCCCCTTTGACATCAATGGAAAAGGATAAAATGCTTTAGATTGTTCCCCCCTTTTGACATAGAACCTAGATACTTTCTTGAATACTCCCCCTTAGGAGTAAACCCAACCAAATTAGCAACTCTACAACAATGACAACACATGACACTACCTACTCCCCCTGAGAGGTAGTCACCAACTTCAGTCTAGAAAAGAGATGAATCCATAGATCATATAGTAGTGATTCCTTTGTTTATACTAATATCAATAGTTATGAATCTTGGTTGCTTTCCTTAGTTACATCTTATCATACAAAACCTCCAATAGATTGGTACTTGAAATTGAAAAAATATGGTGAAGATAGACTTAATATTATTAAAATATCTATAAAGATAGTTGTTCAAGAAAAGTTAAGGATCTCCTTCATGGATGGTGGAGTAATGATACTCTCAAATATTCATTTTCTAATTTTCTATAGAAAACTTATATCTATGTCCAATATGACTAACTTATGGATACATATTAGTTTTGATGTGAAGTTTGTAGGTTTGAAAAATAAAACTATGAGCTTGATAATGGAGTGCAAGATAACAATCTATATAGGTGATCCAAATTAATAATTCAATGGACAATACTTGGCGTATCAACCTACCATGTTGTAAAATATTGAACAAAATAACAAAATTGTAATGAGATGTATTCCTATGCAAAATTACTTTATTATCTTCCAAATAAATTTTTTATACATATGAAAAGAATTATAAGTCACCATATCCTTTGGAATTCAAAATGAATAGTTTGATCTAAAAAATAACCAACAAAATAGAAAATTTAAAAAACATGTGTAAATTTTGGTACCCCAACTTGGTAGAGTCATAACTTCTAGCTCGTTGGTCAGAATCTAGACTAATTTACACCATTATAACGATATCCAAGAGCTCTAATTATATTCCCTTGAAAAAAAATCCTTTGGTTATCCATTTAAAGGTTCTAAAAATAGTTTTGAGGTCAAATTTAGGTCTGAAGGCATCTAAAAATATGATTCGCTAAAATATAGAAAATATAAAAAAAATTGAAGTTTCATTATTTTCCATCTTTGCTTGTGCCAATACCACCCAAGTACTCTTGTATTTCTTTAGGAAAAATAGGATATATGCATCAAAATTATTTGGATGTGATAATGTTACTAGATATAAATTAGACTCATGGCATCTTAGGATGGATCACTTGAGTGAAAAAAGCTTGTAAACTGTGATAATTAAAATTATGGTGGATAGAATTGTTGAATATTATGTTATATTGAGTTTTCTAAGAATTTATGTATTGGAAAAATTAAAATATATTTTAGTTTAACTTTGGAAGAACAAGAGTAGAAGATATTTTAGAGGTGATACATAGTGATTCGTTTGGTATCATGGATATTTATTCCTTTTGAAAGTCTTTGCACTATGTATCATTCATTGATGATTAGTCTAGGTGCTCTTGGGTGTATTTTCTTAGGAGGAAGTTTGAGGTATTTATCAAGTTTAACAAGTTTAGGTCTCTTGTTAACAATTACATCTATAATAAAATCAAGGTTCATAAAAAAATAATGGTGATGAATTATGCTCCAAGGAGTTTGAAATGTTTTTTAAATTTATTATTATTGTGAAGAAAAAAAAAAAAAACCTTATACATCACAATATAATGAAGTGGCTAAGAGGTTGAATTTAACATTGATAGATTAGGTGAGAAGTATGTTAAGCAATGTTGGTCTAGAATAGGAGTTTTGGGCCATGGAAATAAGTGCCTCATGCTACTTGAAAAGTATGTCTCCTACTTCTAAGTTGAAAATAAGACACCCTACAAAATCTTGATTGGAGAAAAGCTAGTTGTAGAAATTTGAAGGTATTTAGTTGTGAGGAATCTATTTAAGCACAAAAGGATAGTTAATCTATGTTGGATTTCAAGGTGAAATGTATATTTTTATTAGATATAGTGAGAATTTTAAAGGCCACAAACTTTGGAATTTGGAAATGTTGATGGTTATCTATTCAAGGGGTCTTGCATTTAGGGAATTAAGGATATTTCCCAAGGGAGAATAGTCCAAGAATGATAAGATGGAGAAGGTGAATTTTGAATTAAATTTGGATTATTAGAATACATCTAAATTTTAACAACAAATCATTGATGAAAATTTGGAAGGAGATGAGACAAGAACATTTCTAGTATAAACTCTGAATAATAATAAGGTATAGATACAACAATAATTTATTCATTGATGACTATGATAAGAAGTACAAGGAAAAAATATTACCTGAAATATATAGTCAACTAGATATTTGCTGTGTTTTTTCTCCAAGTTGTATTGTTAGTGAACAAGATTTCATGGGTGAATTTCTTACTTCCAATGAGAATAAGTTTTAGAAGAATGAAATGGATAAGGAGGTGTTGGCATTAAATAAATGAAAGAATTGGTCGATGGTATATTTTCCTAAGGATAGGAAACACATAGGTTGCAAGTGGGTGTTCAAGAATAAAGTTACAATAGATGGATCACTTGAGTATTAAAAGACATAGTTTGTGGCAAAGGGTTATTCTTAGGTAGAGGGAATATACTTTGGTGAGATATTTTCATATATAGCTAAGTTGAGTTCTATTAGGATTTTGTTACTCATAACTATGTCATATAATATTAAGATGTAATTAATAGGTGTCAAAATAATATTCTTGCACGGATACTTCGAGGAGGAAATATATACATTGAAAAACCTAAAGGACTCAAGGTGAAAGGAAAAGAAATATTCATTTTACAAGATGAAAAGATAACTTTATAGATTAAGGAAATTCCCATGTATGTGGAATCAAGAGTTTTACTATATATGTTATAGTTAGGTTTTGTATAAGTTATGTTGATCATTGTGTATATCATAAGTAGGTAAATGGTTACAATCTAGTTATGATTTTATAAGTTAATTATATGGTAACCATTGGAGACAATAAAATATTAATTTAGAAACTTAAAAATTTAATTGTCTAGTAAGTGTAACATGAAATACTTAGGTGTTACTAGATGCACACTTGGTATGGATATATAGTGATAGGACCAATATATTTTTTGCTAAACTAGAGGAAACATCTTGAAATTGTTTAAAAGGTTTTGAATGTAGAACAATACATTAATAATTCCACCCACACTAGTTGATATAAAATGAAACTTAGAACAATGACCTAAATCTATGAAGTATTTTGAGAACATGAAGAATTTTCCATATTATAGTGTTGTAAGAAGTCTCATGAATGTGATATTCCATCTAAGACCTAACATTTCCAAAGAAATGAGAGTTCTTAGTAGATTTATGAAAAATATAGGTAAGGAAAATTATACATAAGTGAGGAAATTGTTTATTATTTCTTAAAGTCTCATAATACTAATCATTTTGGAAGAGTATTGAGTACATAATTACTTATACATTCAAATTGGGTTGGAGATCTTAATACCCAGAGATCAACAAGTGGTTATGTTTTTATTCTATTTAGAGGAGAAAGCAATTGGAGATAATTTACCTATCTATTATTGTAAGTAGAATATATGACCACAATGTACATTCTTGTAAGGAAGGAATTTTTTTGAAAATTTTAAATGAAATTTTTATTCTTAAGATTCATTCAATGGTGAAACGTGAATCATATAGTGCAATTTGTTTGGATAGAAATCATGTTTAACATGCTAGAACCAAACATATTGATGTTTAATATCATTTTACAAGGTACATGGTTGAGAGTAGGAAATAGTGAATGGGAAAAATTGATAGTTACGTAAATACTACTAAATCCTTGATAAAAATTTTAACTACTAAGACATTATTGTGGTGTAGGTGTTGGGTCCCAAAAGCAAGGGTCACTATCCTATAATTTTTTCTTACCTTCAAGGCCAGGGATTTATTGTCAAGAAGGTAAAACAAGGGTTCATCAACAATATAAGACCTGGTTAAATGATAATTGATGAGAGTGGGTAATCTATAATGCATTTTTGGATTAAACATACCTACGAGGGTATTCATAGAGGTATCCTTAACATGTTTTTATATAAATTAAAATTTAACATGATTGTAACCATAAACAACTATACACAAATTTAAACTTGACCCCTATATTTATCACTAGATCAAGATTAAATAGCTATGTATAGGACTTATTATATAGTTGATTTAACACCTTGAAAATGAACCTATATAAGAAAACAATATTATAATCCACTTAGATGATTTAATTCATTATTTCATACATAATATAAATATGCAAACATATTAGACATTATTCTCTAATAATTTATGCATATAGGTTTTCTTAAGATTAGTAGTTGGTTTTGTTATAAGATGGTGTGTCCCTTGGTCTTCTTTGTGCAATGTGGTGCTTGGGTTCATTACATGGCTTAACTACCTCCTATGGATCTTATATAAATCTTGCAGTTGTATTAGGCATTGATAGGTTGATCTTTTGGTGCAATGATTACCACCAATGTAACAATTGGTATCAGAGTCAAGGGCATAGGTTTGAACCCCTCGCTTGCAATGGGGGGGATTTTTGCAATATGATGTGTCTCTTGGTCTTCTTTGTGCAACGTGATGCTTGGGTTCATGACATGGCTTAACCACCTCTTGTGGATCTTGTATAAATTTGGTGATTATATCAGGAATTGATAGGTTGATATTTTGGTGCGATGGAAACCACCAATGTAATAGGTTTATAATAATTAATCATGAGAATTATACATGTTTTAGTATACTCCTACTCTATTCCTATAATTAATAAGGATGGGGAGTGTTTAAATGATTCAACATTTGATACTTCACCAATTTGGATTGATGCCTACTCAATTGGGAAATAGAGTCATAAACAACAAAGAGGAATGATAAAAATAAATTATTACATCATATATAATGAAAAAATAGTCCATCATATAACTATAATAACCCATATGAAATAAAGGAATGACAATCATAAATCATTTGTAATGAATTAGGCGCTATCACACATATATCAAACCCTTAGTAATATTTCACCAACAAATATGGTGTGAGAAGGAAAAGAATGCACACATGATAATGTCTAAAAATATCACATGAATGAAATAAATGGAGTTGCTTATAATGACATACTAGAATTGGAAACCCAAAATTTTTTAAAGTCTAACAAGCAACCCATACTTAGAGAAATGACCAAAAAATAACCTATACATAATAATTTATTGGATTTTTGTAACATCCAAGACATTGATAGGCACATGGGGAATGAAGAGGATAAAACTAAGTTAAATTTGACAAATGAGATGTATGAAAATATTTCGTAGATTGATTATATGTGATGCAAAAAATAAGGCCTATTTGTACAAAGGGTGTGAGACTAAAAAAATAGAATTACACATTTGAGTCCCAATAATGGATCTAATTAAGGACATGTGTCTCTTGCGGGAACAAAAAGTATATAATTATTTCTCAAAGTATACCAAAATAGAGGGCCATAAAAGATTGGGATAAACACACTTCATCGAGATTAAATTTGTATCATGACTAAATAAAGACACACAACATGATACTTACAAGATAAGACATAATGTAAATATAGAAACACTATATAAGCTCAATAGGATAGCAACTTATATTAAATATCATGGTAGTTAAGGAAATTGAAGCTATGGATACAAATATAATATACAAATACTATTGTAGGTCATAAAATATAAAAAGACACATGTCACAAGGTGATGGAAAAACTATTATGATCAATTTCCTCTATCAAATTAAATCCTAAAAAAGGAGCTAATATCCCTCAAAGTACAATTGTTCTTAGCACCCAACTATAATAAATGATAAACCCAATTTTTATGCATCACTTTATGAATATTTTCTAAGAGGTGAAAGATAGATCCATCAACTTTTTTGTTGCAAGGAGACCATAAATAATAGGTTGACAGTCTATTCAATAGTGCACTATAAATTCCAAATATAGTTGTGACTATCAAAACTAGACTAGCTAAATAGCATCATATGTAGATGAAAGGAATCATCCACCATTGAATTCTTCAACCCTCTTATATCTACTAATCTCACTACCTAAATTGAGGAAAAAATAATATGCCTCCAATTCACAAGGAAAATAAAATTGTACTTGAAAGAAACCCTATTCAAAAAAAGGAAATAAATCATCTTGCATCCCAAATTGGAATGCCTCATTCTAAGGCACACTATCAAGTTGCATTACAACATGTTAATCTTCATGTTCATATACATGTTTCTTCTCAAAATTATCATCATTCATATGTTGGAACCACATAAATTACTTAATTTCAAGCAAATCACTATCATCTATTTTAGTAGAAACCCAACCTTCATCATAAAGGAAAGCTTCATAGTCAATAATATACATACATCACTATCATACATACTGATGTATTCCATGTTTGGATCAAACACTTGATCCACACATTCATTATCATAATCAACATAATATTCAATAACATGAGACACTTTAAGTGAAAAACCAATTTCTTCAAACTTTATCTCTTTTTCATGTTTACTTTTACAATCTATTGTGTCATATGTACTATTTACATCGTAATTATGAAACATTTCTTCTTCCTCAATTTCTATAATAATATCTCCCTATGACCTAGTTGAAGCACACTGTACATGAGGAATACAATAATTTTTGCACAAAAGAAACATGTTCACATATGTTTCCACATGATCATTAGCTACATAATCATCTAGGGAAAGGTCTTCAAGATAAATTTTTTGGTTGCTAATACTTGTATCAATAATTTTATCACTAGGTGTAACCTTGTCTACATTATTTTGATGTAATAAAATATTATTAAATTAAGTACCAAAAATATGGACAAAGAAAGGAAAAAAATCAAACAAGAAACTAGTTTCTTGTTCATATTTTACATCATATGCATGTGAACACTCTATACAATTAGCTTCAAGATTTGACCTATTTGATTGCTCACTAGGACACACATCTTCATTTTTCGTCTTGCTACAATAGATAATAAGGTAATTTACCTAATTATCAAACTAAATATCATCAAATACTTCATCATTGCATTCACCAAATGGATGACATGTCTATGAAGGTAGGTGCATATATTATCATCACCATCTATATCATTATCACATGATACATCAACATCATATTCTACTTGCCTACATACACAATCACCATCTAAGAGTGTAATCACCTTGTATTCTACATCTATTTCATTGCAAATTATACAAAAACATGTTCATTACCAACAAAACTTGTATAGGACAATAGTTTAAAAATATAATAATTCATCACCTTTTCTATAAAATAAAGGTATGAATAAGCTTTATACAAGCTTTTCAATTTCAAATCTTCTTATACAAAACTCAAACCAACCTCATATGATTAAGATAACATGTCAATGCATGTAGGTATGTTAGGTTTGAAAGAATTCATAATCTTGGAGAGGGAAAAAAAAACATGTGGTTGAAATTCATGCTTGAATATTTGTTTAATCTTTTAATATTTTCCAACATTTGAACAAGAGAAACAAGGTAAACATGAAGTAAAAATCTATCTTTAAATGTAGCCACAAGGTTATTCTAGAAATTATAAGATTTTTTTGGAAAAAAATCATACCATTTATGTTCCTTTTTGTCTAAAGATCTAACAAAAAATATTGAATCCACATGTCTTCATCTTCAAACTAAAATTTGTCCATGAATTTTTAAAATACTTCAACATGTGTATCCCCTTCATGAGTATCATATCCATAAAATATATGCATCTAGTTGTTGAACTTGGCTATGTTGAATGCACAAGGAAACTAAGAGGGGGGGTGAATCAGTTGTTCCTTAAAACTTCAAAACCCTCATTAACATTTAGATCCACATTCATTCATTAAACCCTTAAAACTGTTATGATGAATTAGCATGAAAAGGAAATAATAGAAATTGAAAATAACTTAACACCATACACAAGATAACACTAGATTTACATGGAAAACCTATGAAGGGAAAAACAATGGCGATGATTAGATCATAATATAAGTAATATCAACACCGAATACAATAGGGCTCACTGTCAGAGTGTTCACTACCCAAAGAAGAAAGGCTCACTGCCATAATAGAAAAGAAGATACAAGGAATGTTACGCAAAGAAAAGCATCTCAATGCAATAGAGAATCCACCACAACGACATCAACACCTTCATAGTCTAATTGAAGAATTGTAGCCACTTTATGCTCACTACATCTAGTAAACTAAAAACTAAAATCTCGTACTGTATTACTCAATTTCACACTCTACAACTCCGCACTTTGCATCATTTGCATCTCTCACATCTATCTCATCATCTCTCAATAACTCAACTCATACATATACCATCTTCAACCTTGAAACTTTCTCCAAGGCCAGCTATGCACCTCAAATGTGCAAATTCAAATTAGGTCAGTTCCAAAACACTTCCATGGGAGATAGAAGTGAATACAGAACATATCAAAACTTAATTAGGACCCAAATCAAAAACACCACTCAACCACATGCTACCAAAAACAATAATTTTCCATTGCATGCAGTATAAACACCAAGTCAGTTGTTAACCATACAAACACCATTAATCTTTTAAGTACACACTTCCTCAAACCCAAGGATGACTTGTGAGACACACACCACACTTGAGCATGATCTAGACTATTCCTCAAACACCCTACAATTCAACAAACTCCTTTGCAATAACATCCACCTGAAGAATCTACACACCTATTACACTCAAACTACTCTTCCATACACTATAACTAAGAAAACTATCTTTCAAAGAACCAAACCTTAAACCCTCTTCACTAAGGTAAACTACCAACACCATCAACACACCTTTAGAATCATAAGACCTAAAACACAACTCCAGAGAAACATAGAGAAAAAAAAATCTCCCAAACACCTGTACAATGCATAGTCATACACTAGTGAACACAAATCATTTTGTACAATGTTCCATCACACCAACTCTTGAATACAACACCTCTAAACATGTCTCACCAACATATTTCAATCACATGGGTAGATCTTTAACCTAGAAGAAATGCAGAGAAAAACTAGAACACAACTCTATCACCCATAACACCACTGCAACACATTATTTCCTCTTTTTATCAAATTTTCTTCAAATCACTTGGAAACCAAACACTAGAGACACATCCTCATTATTTTAATTACTTCCTCATCCATAGATAGAAGCTTATCAACAAAACACTAGAGGTTGTCACCAGTAGATTTACTAATGACAACATAATGCAACTAATTAAAGCATGGATAACATTGAATTCTCACACTCTTGTGACTATCTTACTCAACTATAGACATCAATCACAACACAGGATTGTTGACATTAATGACAACACCAACTACTCATACTTGCAATAGGCTATCATAGTTGGCATTTCATAATCAACCCAAGAAAGGTCTATTTATTTATAAATGGTGTGTATAGGAATGATAGGGGTTTGAGTGACCTAATTTTTTATAACATTAGGATAAATAATGGATTGTAATAGTCTAACCAATTATTAATCGGACAATGGATTTATTTTGAGGATTAGAGTGTGAGATAAACTAACACATAAAGCATGTAATCCAAAGATCCTATCAAGAACAATGAAAACAAGTACAATTATACCTTTGATTCGCATGAGTTTCCATGATTCACCTTGATAGTACCTTCTTGCTTGTTGGTTGACGTGTTGCCCTCAGATTCGTCGTGTGAGCAATCTGCAAATAAATGTCTATGTCCTACACCAAGCTTTGAAGGATTTGCACAAATGCCTAATGCCTATGTCTATGACAAAAATAACTCTAAAATGCCAAATTAATCTAAGTATTAATATGCCAGAATATTGTAATCTATGTGCGTAATCTAGAAATGAGAGCAAAATAGTATTTTATAGAAAATGCCATTTTGAATGGATGAACGAGATTGACTTCTGACAAAGACCTAAAATTAGAGGCCCAGATTTAATCTGACAATCCTTAATCAGGGTTAGGGAAAAATTCTTAAGTGAGCAGTCAAGATGTCATCTAAGAGAATCAAATCGGCAGTGGAGAATAAATGAGATAAATTAATTAGAAAATCAAGATTTTCGG